>CM052293.1:1854131-1870248 GCA_028455765.1 Lasioglossum oenotherae | reverse complement strand
TTCTAGGATTAATAAATTGTAATCACAAATGCAATAAATTAATTTACTTCTTGATATATTAGCTTATGATTTCACGTAGAAAAATTTGTACTTCTAGGATTAATAAATTGTAATCACAAATGCAATAATTTAATTTACATCTTGATATATTAGCTTGAAGATTGTGAAATGGATTCGACATTTTTTCAAAATCCTCTAATAAGATTAACAAATTCATTATGAAATCCTTAACTACGAATCGGTGATTTTTTAAATATTGTGAAATAATTGCTGGTATATAATGTACTAATCCCATGTTCTATCAGCTACTTGATTTTCTATGAAAAACGAATTATTAAATAAGATTCTATGTTAGCACGCTCAACGATCAATATTAGCTTCCGTGCATGGAATTCAGTAATTGTAAAAATTAGGAAATGGGTTCCGCGAAAAGTGTGTGTTTAATAATGCAGTAGCGTATGAATTTCGCATACCGGGGAAGCAGTAACTCTATCGAAATTAAAATCGAAAGAGAAAAACGCAGAAACTGACCCGTTTCTGCTCGTGTTTGACTAGTCGCGGTGGCTTATCGAAATTCAGGTCACGTTAAGAGCACGTGCGACTTCACTTCTGTGACTCCGCTGAAAGAGCGCCCCATTTAGCGCTCATTCTCAGTTAAGCAAATATAAATAATATAAATCCGATACGAAATACGATCGCGGTGAATGATTTTCCGTGTCCGTAAAATCTCGAGGCAGTGAACTTTGTTCGTGGCCCCTGTCTCTCGGAAGCGGTAGAAAATTTACGGGGAAGTGGCTCACTTTGTATGCAACACGTAACATAAAAGAAAAAACTGGCGGCGGGGACTTAAACGAGGTATTATTCAGAGTCGCGAGCCATCTAATAAAAACTCTAATAAATCATAATAACACGATTGTTAATATTCAGCACAGTATGAGAAGTACGGCCGTTGAAAAGTTTCACCGGAGAACTTCCAGAAGTTGATTCCTTGATTCCCGAATCCGCAGGAATCCCGCAACTTTTTTCTACTTTCCGCGGAAGTTTCATCGATCATCGCGATCCGAAGCGTTCGAGCTTCTTTCTCGAATAAGGATCGTTTTGTTCGCCGTTCGCAGCATCAAAAGTGGTGTAAAAGACCTCGATGGATTTCAATTCTACAGAAATGAAGTGCTCTTTCATGCAGTAGCGTGTTATCGGCGTAAAACAACGCACGAATCCGTCTATCATCAAATATCAAAAACTTAACACCGCACAGTGGAGTATTTGGCCCGATAAGTCGGAATAAACTAGTTTAGTGTTATTTATGGGCTCAACGACGTAATACCACAGGTCGTTGAATTCGTTTTAACGTCAGCTACAACATTATCAAATTAAAAATACATTTTAACCTTTAAAAAATCAAAATGATTTTTATTTCTTGTCGAAAAGAATTTTTTTCGAAATTTTATATTGTATAGAAATT
The DNA here is from genome assembly GCA_028455765.1 of Lasioglossum oenotherae. Lineage (NCBI taxonomy): Eukaryota > Metazoa > Arthropoda > Insecta > Hymenoptera > Halictidae > Lasioglossum > Lasioglossum oenotherae. The sequence goes on along the minus strand of CM052293.1, from coordinate 1,868,786 downwards.
TGTAGATATTTAAAGAACTGTTCAACTTTTATTTCAAACACTTTTTCCTCAGATTATTGAAAACAAATAATGGAGTACTTTCATAGAAAAGCTGGAAACAATTACTTTTGCACGTAAATTACGTAATATATTAAATAGTAAATATATATTCTAAGAAATTTATAAATTCTTACTATAAATTTTATTCTAATTCTATTAACTTTATGCTAATTCTTTTGGCACGATGTTCACAAACCTTTATCGAATACAATGATAACAAAAAGAGCGCCCAATATTACTCAATAAATAACAAACTCTTCAACGAAGTTTTATAATCGTAAAAAAACTCACGGAATAATTCATCATGTTTAAATATTAATGACTGTACTAATTTAGACGATAACGAAACGAAATCTGTGGGGAAGTGCTCTGTATACCTACTTGAAGAGCTTCTGCAATTTCAGAATTTACACAATTTCTTTACACACTTCAAAATCGCTAAAAAATGGACACTGTTTAAGCTTGACAGTAAAAATTGTACGACCTGCACAAAACTTTGAAATCGACTTTTTTCCGATTTTTCGGGTCAACTTTGGGCACCATTCGAGTCCACGGGGATCACCTATTCCGTACGGAGAAAAAGTTGAGCAATTAAATAACTCGTTATAGAAGTAATGGAATTTCAATAACTGGAACCTCGGTTAATATCACCAAACTTTTTTCCGATACGTCACACGGGTCTCCGACGCTCGACTCGGAAATGCGTGCCACTCCGACCACGAAATCCTCTCATTTCGTTGTCCGCAGGACTTTTAAACCGATTTCATCATTTTTAGCCGTGTGCCTTTGACAGCGGACACACAGCCGCCGATAAACTGTCGCGGACTCTATTGCGCTCTGTGTAGCAGCGGTATTCCTTACACGTAGACAATATGGTTGACAAAAATACACTGAAACACCGAATAAAACAATTTAGCTTGACGTTGTCTTTTTTACTTAACCAAAGAAAGGTATCTTTGCTAAATATGTCGGCAAAAGTAAATGAAAATACCGAATAACCAGAAGAATTTTGGAAAATTTCATATATTTCTATTCGTGAATGCTTTAAATCTTTCTGCCGTTTAAAGGTGTCAACTCATGTAATACACCGAAAGTAAGGCAACTTCTGCGAATTTCTTACAGAACGACGGTAGGCCACATATTAAAAAATTTTTAATATTCAGTTACCACACGTCCTAGAGAGTAAAAAGCTATTTTTTCGCTTGAAGGAATCGAAATCTGCAGAAATATGTCGACAAGGCCTCAACATTAAAATTTTTCATATTGTACTGGTTTAAAATTAAAAAATTGAACAGTTTTGTATTCTCAATAAAATTGCAGAATGTGCGTGAACCTGATTTCATAAAAAAATTTTAAAGAATGAACTTCTATTTTCTCGCAAATAATTTCATTTTATTCGGGAAAAAAAACAATTATTCAATTTAATTTTCCACACGGCGCAATAGAGTTACCTAGACGTGTATAAAATTTCAAGTCGAGTGATTGATTAGTTTTGAAACTGTACCGCACGCCGATTCCGTAAAAGTGTTTTCGAAATAAACCCGTATACAGTTTCAAGGTATAAAAATAAAAGTTTTGTAGAACTAACAATTTCCTAGTTCTCTATTCGAGACGAATATTCTAGACCAATTTGTTGTTTAAAGTTTCCAACCTTTGCATCTACCACGCGTCACAATTTCCAGAATACCACTACAAAATGGAATTAAAAATGGAATTAAATATTTATATTTATTATATTTAAATGTTTAATAATCGATTAGATAGCAACATATTTAATAATGTGAACAATATTTTGAATAATGGTGATGTAATGAGTCACGTGCCAAGGGTTAAAATTGTTATAGAATGAACGAAATTCCTATTTGGTTCCCTGTCTCTTCCAATTGATGCAAACAATTTGTATTTTCGATAAAGCTCCACCATCTACTCATTATGATCGACGAATCAAATCAAATACGTGGTCATGCACCATGCTCTTTAACATACTTGCGTGCCCATAAAAGCTCTGTTAATACTTCGGTATTGAAACCATAAGAACACATTTTCGAGTCACAGCACCACATAGATTTACGTAAATTCTCATCAAAAATACATAAAATCCGCAGTCTGCAATTGTTTCAATATTAGCAATAAGCCGTTTATTAGAATCACGTAATCGAAACGGCGTAAATTAGAATCGCAGATCGATCACTCGTGCAACGTCCACTGTTTGCGGTCCGGCCGCATGTACAATTGGCTCGATGGCAAGACAACACGGCGATAAATCATTTAACTTACTCAGCCCCAGAATCAACACTACTCTTTCTTGCCAAGCATTTCTCTGTTCGCGTGCAAAACCGCGTGCCACACAAGCACATGTCGCGCAGGAACATAAATATCGAGCGGCATTATTTTCGCGTAATTAATCTCCTCGAGTGAGTTAGCCCTGCCAGAAAGAGACTGTCAACACCAGCACCGTACAAAAGGAAGGTTGCGACTGCGAGTGTGTTCCGTTTCATCGAAGGTTTAGGGTGATTTCTGTTCCCCGACGGCGAAAAGGAGGCTGCGTACCAGACAATCGAAAGATTGTCGACACGTGACGTCCCATGTCGCTGTTCATCAACAACGTTTATATTAGAGCGATCTTCGCATAATTACCTTGGCGTCCTCTCACGTGCCGCTATCCGAGGGGGGCTTTAACGACCCTCCGCCCTTCCTTTTAGCGGATTAAAGCTGATAAGGCGTAACTGATGCAGATAGATCGATTCATGATTGGTGGCTCAGCCGCTGCTAATTGCCGCACCGGCGAACGTGTTGCCGATGAATATTGCTGGCGCACTTTCCCGGCCAAAGACGCGACGACGACCTGCCGAATACATCCGAGCGCATGATTCCTTTTCTTTTTTTCTTTGGCAGCGAACACGCCGACCCTTTCACACCGACCCTACACACTCCGCCGGCGGCGGCCTCTCCATCGGGAGCCCTCCTCAGGAACGTTAATTAATTGCCACACGTCATCCAACGATTTTGCGCAACGATTAATTATCCGGTGTATGGAACACGGCCGAGGATTAATCTGAATGCGAAGGAGACTCCAATTTAACCGAGATCTTCGTTCCCCTCCCTCTCTCGCCCTTCTCGTTCTCCTTGCTTTTACAATGAAACCCGGGGCGTAATGAGCGCGTTAAACACAATATCGAGAACGCTCCCGTTCCCGGTGGCACTCCGAAAGATCACGGGCTGCTTGACCGTCTCACGAACCAGTCGGAGAAACTCGAAGATATTCTCCGAAAAAAGATCGAACTGTTACGATCCTCTCGCACTCGGCGCACCATCCTTATCACTCTCCCCCCCTGAACATCATGCCGCTCGAACTTCCCGTAAACTTTCTGCGAGGTAGCTGTTAATTACTCCCGAATATGTTGCCGACTACGTGCGCGCGGTGCTAACGATAAAATGATCGGAATCTTCTTGGCATATCGGTGGTTTCTTGCTGGAGAACGTGGCCGGCATCGATCAAGAGGAGTATCGTAACGTTGGAACACAATCTGGCTCGGTTACCAATGATTTTTCATTGATGAAGACGAGATTTTCAAGGCTACACGTGCTCGACTGGCGTCGAGTTTGATCGCGAAGCGGATTGTACTCGGTCGTGCATGCTCGTCGAAGAGGATCACAGATTCGCTGTGTGATTTCGTCGGAGATCGGCGCGCGATCGATCTTCTCGATTGTCGCGTTTAATTGAATTGAACATCGGCCGTCACCGTTCCGAGCACGCGGAGAATGTTTCCACGTGTTTCCATCGCAGTACGATCGCAGGAACTTGTTTCGGACTGACAGGTCTGCGTGGACGAAGCGTTCTGAGACCGTGAGGAAGACACACAACCGGCGGTGGATGCGGCGCGACTGTGCAGCCCGCGGAATCGGAGACGAGAAACCAAGTCTCGCAACCGTATTCTGCCCGAAATAGGGTTGCTGGATCATTCACGGAGGAAGGGTGCGAGTGTCATCTACCACCCCTGTCGGACGCCTCCGTCGACTTATCGATTCGTTCTTCTCGGCCGCTAAAATCGACACGCGACTGTACCGTCGAATAGTAACACAATGCCTTGCGAACCGCTCTATTATCAACGGCCTCGAAATGTTAAATGGTGTTAGCATATTCTGTGTTATACCTGGTTTTACACGATTCTCCACTTAGGCCACATGGTCGGTGACCTTCGCTGGACCTTCTGTTCGAACAATCTAATTTTGGCGATACAAATGGCGACGTAATCGTGGAACACTTTGGAGTATCAGCTGTTGGTACATTGTTTATTGCGATGAGTGATGCAACAATTTGACACCGCGTGATTGTCGTTAGTCGATTGAGATGTTCAGATGCGACGTTTCAATACCTTATTTGCCAAATAAATTTAATATATGATATAGAATAGTTTTTTTATATTAATTTTGAATAGTTCTTCCAATGTTTGTCATTGAACAGTATTAATTGAGCCGTTTGTTTTGAAATGGCCTAAGTCCATTTTCGAGAAAAACCAAGCTAGCAATTTTAATATTTACATGTCTACGTTACCTTTTCATTCTGAAGCAAATTGTAACGGATATATTTAAAATCACGAAGATTTTGTAAAAAGGAACTTAGCTGGTTAATAGAATGATACAAATTTTTATTGTGAAAGTGGTCCACGTCCATAATGTATGGAAATCATAGACCATAAATTCTTAGTATCAGGACATTCGTCTTTACCGAATGACAAAGATTTTCATTAAAGAAAAATAATTGATCCAGAAGTGCCGGAAAGGTAGTAAATTTATTTTAAATGAAATGGAACAAAAGGATTTCATGTCAACAAGATTTTTGGAGGATGCAATTTTTAAAAGGGTCAAGAATTCTAACGGGGAACAATAAATTGATTAAAAATATGCTGAATGCGTTTTTTGAGAAATGAACCATATAAAATTTTCTATAAGATATCAATGGATGAGAATGCAGAGTTTAAAATACTGAATTTATTGCCACGTCGGGGTAGACCAAGAAAATTCGAAAATATTGTATTGACACTACTTTATAAAAATATAAGACAAATTACAACAGCGAAATACAAGAATATGGACTTACATACCACCGGAGCGCCATGACTTCTTCAAATCCCTCCCGCATACACAAAATGTAAATGAGGAGTAAATTGTTATAAAATTTATATAGTTAGAAGATTGCCTCAATTGCATAAATGGTGTTTTTCAAGTTTTATAATGAAATATAAAATAAATTGAATATTGTTTTCTCAATTTGAAGCATTTTAAATTACATCGAATGAACTTGGACTGTTCCAAATTTTATGAGAAATCTAGTTGTTAATTTTGAGATTGGCTTAAGTCCATTCTTGGTAAGAAGACACATATTATTCACTTAATAATTGCTATTATTTTAATAGGAATTGTAAATTTTACTCTCTTAGATACATTGGTATCCTATACGTATATTTTTAATTCCACTGAAACGCAAACTCTTAAATCACCTTTAACAGTTAAAGTTCATGATCTATTACTGCGGTGGTTGATAATCGATTAAGATTAGAACCTTACCTTAGTGACACTTTATATCATTTATGAAATATTTCTTATATTTTATTATGAGAAAGGTACAGAAAGAAAATTAAAAATCATTTACTTAAACACTTCACTTTCAGATTGAAATATTGAAGTATTCATTTTCAAATGGAGAACGTTTACTTTATTATAATTCTAATACACTATATAATTAACTATAACTATAATTCTTTATTATAATTAAGCATCATAAACAAGATACGTCGTTAACGCATTATTAAACACGTCTACATATAGTAACTCCATTTATTAACACCTACCCACCTTTATTCCACCTACATAAAACGATTCAATAATTTTTACATGTTACATACAAACCTAGTAATCATTCTTTCAAATTATTGACCTCTATAGCAAACATTAAACTACGAACGAAGATACAGCGAGTGCAAAAAGTATGCGTACACTCTTTAAAACAGAATAACTCTTTTATAATTGTACCAAACGACCGAATTTTTGTAATCAATTAGAAGCATTGGTTTACGAAATAATGTGCAAAAACGATTTTCCTAAAATGATAATTTACAAGGTTACATGCAAAAATAAAAAAAAGCATTTTTTATTACTTCTTTATTTGGGCCCTTAAAGAAAATTTGAAATATATGTTTTGTAGATCTATGTTAGTTATACACAAACCAATGTTTCTAATTGATTATAAAAAATATCAGGTCGGTTGGTACAATTATAAAAAAGTTATTCTATTTTAAAGGGTGTACGAATACTTTTTACATTCACTGTCTATAATAATTCCTATTTCAACGTGACAGAGTTCTCTAAGCAGAACAGTAAACGCCTGAAAACGCTCTTTGACTTTTTTATAGGATACTGAGGGAGTATGCCAGCATATTAATTGCATGATATGCATTCATTTGGTATTCTCATTGGGGAAGAGGAATTGTAGATTAGCCCGTATTTACAAGTACTTACAGTTTCGTAGCAACGATCGATCAGCTGTTAAACGCATCTAGAATAATTTGGTTAATTACACACGCGCCCGTGGACAAAGGGTGTGTCACCGACACTCATCGCATGATAATTAACCGGTGGATCACAGGGTAACGTTATCAACGAATATCTTCGGTGACCACGTAGGTAATATCAGGCTGTGCCGGTGCATTTAATTGTATTTATAGACAATTGTATCGTGATACATCATAAAGGTATGGAATGCGTCGTGCTCGATACAAATCAATGACTTCCGGCACTAAAATGTCTGGTATGCTGGTTTGAATATACAGTTACTCTTTTTCGCGGGTTACCTGTTGCAATCAAGATTTACGTGACTTCTTTTAAAATTACATTATATATTTATTTCACTTCATTCAACGTTATACAGTAATTGTTCTTACTTTCTTCGATTTAGTAACGTCTTGACTGAACAAAACAATAAGTTGCATTGGAAACAGCATCAGACATGACAATATCTTTGATGCATTACGCTATTTTCTTCGTTATCATTCAGGATATTTTCTTTATCTCGTAACGCATGAAATGGATACATATTTTCTTTATTTCATATAGAAGTAAATTTTGTAACAACTTGGATTGTTCGATTAAATACATTTTGTTAAGGGTATTATTATTTATGTATCACTTTAAACCAAAGAAGGTTTATGTAGCAATTATAATCATTCGACAGTGGCACTGGTTGATCGATTAATTGATATTGCTATGCTTTTCGTACGACTTATCGCGAAATGAGAGTTATCAAGGTAACATATGCTGGGACAGATTAGTTTCCAATAAGTGGATAGTAATAACTAGTGCAGATTAAACTTCTGTCTCATTTTTCACATGTGACCGATCCTTCGAGTATTTATTCTTGAAACTACTAATTATGTGCGAAATAGTAAACGCAAGAAAGCAGTACTAACTATCTAAATATGTATACAGTGGTGCACGAAAGTATTCGGACGCTCTTCAAATCAGGACAACCTTTTTAAACTTGCTCGACTCTTTTTTATCAATTAGGTGCATTAATTTGCTAAATGACGTGCAGAAAATTTGAAAAATTGCAATCGGCAAGTATTACATGAAAAGGCCATTTTTATGCTTCTAATTGTAAAAAAAGAGTCGAATTGTTTGGTTCAAGTTTAAAAAAATTCTTAAATTTCAAAAAGTGCCATTTTTATTTTTTCATTTAATTCCTACCTATCGCAATTTTTTCAACTCCTCTTTCGCACGTCATTCAGTAAAAATCAATGCTTCTAAATGCTCAAAAACAGTCAAATCGTTTGGTTCAACGTTAAAAAAGTTATTCCGATTTAAAGGTCGTTCGAATACATTGACCATTGTAGCACGCGTTAAGCTATTCTACGCCGAATGTTCGCCGGCTGAGTAAACTCAGAGTTTCGCGGTAATTTTCTCTAGAACAGCCTGAGTTATAACCTTTTTGGTAAAATCTTTAGCAAAATTGGTCAACTGATCGCTGAAATTCGGTTTCTTAGTAGTGGAAGGAGGTGGAGGATAGTAACCACCTTGCGGATACCCTTGTGGATACCCTTGTGGATACCCCTGTGGATATCCTTGAGGATATCCTTGTGGATAGCCTTGAGGATAACTTCCTTGAGCTGGATATCTTTGAGGATAGCCTCCTTGATATCCAGGATTCTGATTACCGTATGGAGCCTGTCCAGGGTATCCAGACTGGCCAGGATATCCCGACGATTGTCCTGGATAGCCACCAGTGCCACCCTGAGAGGATTGACTAGGATATCCAGCGTTAACTGTGCTTGCTCCAGTTCGTCTGACGCTGTCCTCGTTCACCGGTGAGCTGCCCGGGTAACCGGAGCTCGAAGGATATCCTCTAGAGTTAGAGGAAGGATATGAGCTCGGGTAGCCACTCGAGCTTGAAGGGTAACCGGAACTACTGCGTGAAGGATAACCGGATCCTGACGGATATCCTGAGTTTGTCGGGTAACCGGAAGAGCCGCTTGAGGGGTATCCAGACCCCGAAGGATATCCGGAACTTGACGGAGACCTGGATCTCGAAGGGGACTCGGACTCCGTGGGATATCCGGACCTCCTTGAAGCGTAATCGGTGTTGCTCTGCGGAGGACTTCCGGACTCGGACGGGTACCCGGAGGAACTGGACGGATAACTAGAGCTTCTCGACGGATATCCTGACGGATAACCGGAAGAACCGCTTCTGGAAGGATAACCAGAACTGGACGGGTAACCGGAACTCGACGGGTAACCGGACGAGCCGCTCCTGGATGGATAACCGGACGAACCGCTCGAAGCGTCTCCACTTCCAGACGGATTCGACGAATCCGGTGATGGTGCTTGCGCGTCGCTGCTGCTCTGACGTCTCGCGATTATCCGGCCGTCCTCGTCGATGACTTCTGCGAACAATTCGTTATCTACCTCCTAATTGTCTAGGTATGTTCAGGTTTCGCCGCCCCATGCCATGCCGAGACCAACAGAATCATTATCATTCCGTCGTCATAGCGAACGTTTGCTTTGATTCGACCAGGCCGAAGTTGTATGGTATCCTGATAATTTTATTCCATCAATTAGCAGGTTATGAAGCCAATTACGCGTTATCGCAGCGTTCGCCCGCGCCGAGATGCTCTTTCTCCTGGAACCCAGTCGGTTAACGAACATGTGCCTCACAAAGCGAGTTGTAATGTACGCGCGCGCGCGCGTGTGTGTATGTGTGTCGCTGTCGAAACATGCAATTTGATGTTTTATTAAAATTAGTTTCAACGTAGGTAGGCTGTCTTGTTGATTAATTAATGCTTGATCCGTGCACGCACGTCAACGTTTCAATAATCGTTAGTAACCTCTTGTGTAAAGCATGCGGATAGTGCATTGTAATTTAATGGTGTTTCGCAGAGTTGAAGGGTTGATAAAAAACAAGTAGAACGCTGAATGCTAAATTGTATATTTACGTACCCTTGATAATTACATATAGTATTGGATTAAGTACTCGTTATCTACTACATTTGTCACACGGTAGGCAAATTGATTGTCGGACTCTAACATGGCACTGTAAGGAAGAACCCACGGTTGTAAAACTTCGGAAACGCCAATAATTAATATACTTCACATCCGACAAAGTTCACTTCTTAAGTACGATACAACCGTTTATGTCCACTTATGTCTAATGTATTTATGCACAAAACAGCGATTCTTATATCCTTTAATATACCCTAAATATATCGAGCAATCGATGTGGCTGTATTATATGTTTACCGAGATTCTATTCAACTTTTCAATTTTTCAAATTTGATAATTTTCTACAGAGCTTCGTTATGTTTTCAATTATTCGTGCAAATCCAAAATGAGCTATACTTCTTGTATGTATGTCTTTCAACCAGAGTCGCCAGATGAGGACTTGCGTCCCTACTCTACCTTTCCCTTCCACCACGGCCTGGTCACGTGGCACCTTTCGGTACCCAATTCGGTACTGGTAGAGAGAGGGTAACTTTTTCCCCTCGATTCGAGTCAATTCCCCTCATCTGGCGACTCTGCTTCCAACTTCTCGTGGAATCGATCCAAACATTGTTAACGATGCTCGTCAGATCATCTATATTCCGTGACAATTGTAGTTTTTAGCCTGTAAAAGAAGTTGGTCCCAAAGCGATCGAGATTAAGCATAAGATAAATGATTCGTAAGATCGTGGAGGGCACGGCGGTTAACCCGAGAATGTCCAGACCCTATTCCCCTGGTTATCGGTGGACGTGTGGGTGTTGTAATAGCCTCTACCATCTGGCTGGTATCGGCTTCCGGGAGTGGTTGCACCACGCGATCCATAAATGCGATCATTCCCGAACAACCGATTAAAAATAGAACCGTTCCCAATAGTGTTCCTCGATCCCGAATTACCGCTGATTCTTCCACCGTATCCATTGGACGAAGACCTCGGCGGTGGCGTGGGCGGAGTCGGTCCGATCCTCCACGGTCTTTGTGTCGGATATACTGTTAAATTGGAGAGTGGTAGTCAAAAACCACGATTATACACATCCGAGACGCGAAATTGACCTCGCACAAGGTACACGATCTTGTTTACGACCAATCGTTTAACGACATTAGAAGGTAGCAAAGGTAATCTACCGACTATGTCCTCGTCATGATATTAATTTAGATGAGCGATTAATAAAATGTTAGTTGATATTTCATGCTTTTCATCTTTTAGGCTTCCGTGAGCATGCACGATGGTTCCTGTTAGTTTCCTCGTATGTAAGTATATTCTACGTAATTGTTTTCGTTTCAAACTTCCACTCAGAAATGTTTTTGGTATCGTGCGAGCCCCATTTTACCATTCAACTTTGTCCTCAAGATATTTGCATAATGTATCTTTGAAAGCGACAAAGATATTCGAGAGCTGCAAACGTTGGGTGACTCATATTATAAGTCGTCTTATTGACAATTAAAATTGTGGTACCATTAATAAAGCTGGTATAATCGTAAAGGCATTAATAAGTATATTAGCGTATTAATGCTGAACTGTAAAGAAGAATATTTTTCAAAATATGTACAGCAGAAAATTAGAAGAGCAGTTTCGGCAATGCTTAAAGAGCTTATGTTACCACGAGAACGACTTCGTCTTTCGCTTAAGCAATATGACCTAGAAAATTCGTTCACGCGGCTTACTCAAGTTGATAACACGTGTCAGGGTTCGACGGTGATAACGAGACCAGTCTTTCGTTGGACATACTTGCAAGACTATCTTAACGTTTCATAGAAACATTTGGAAATCATCGTCTTTTACACAATTGTCGTTAATACGCTTCTCACACATACAAATCTCCTCTTTAATTCGGAAAAGCTATTATGCGACTGCGAATTTTTTATGCGATTTCAAAATTTTAGACACGAAGATCAGACAACAGTGAATAACTACTTGAATAAGTAAATGTTTGAAAGAACATTGTTACAAGTTTCTTTCTAAAATGAAATTTGAATAAGCATTGAAAGAACATTGTTAAAAGTTTCTTTAGAAAAACGACGCAGTTACTGCAAAGCCTATTAAAAGACTCGTGACGCGTGATATGTTAAAATTGATTATAATTATCAATTGAGATCGCATAAAAGCATAAATTTCCGCAGTCCATTAGCATTTATTAACACGAGTCCTCAAGTATCCATAAAACGAGGATTACCCCTAAAATTCCTTAAGCTAGAACTCGGCTAACATCTTCAGCGAGACTGATTATGTGATCATCAATATTTGATACCTTAATGGTAGGAAAAGGAAAAGGAGGCTCCCAGTGGGCATACATGTGAGCACTCGTATGCTCGCCTTAGATAGGCATCCTGAGGGATAACCCTGAGGGTACCATCATCGAGTACATCTACCCTGGATTTTGATTACTGTACGTACGGATTGGGCTATCCAGAATCTCCAGAGATTACAATCTGGGGTAAAATGTCTCCGAGGATATTCCTCAGAGTTTGAGGAAGGACAAGGTCATCAGTATAACCATACAAACGGGTAACAATAAAAGGTACCCAGGTTACCGAAAGATTGATAGCGTCCTATCAGACATATTTTACTTAATCTTGGGATATCCACTTGCGGACGGATATCCCGATGACGTCGAACTCGGTGCCTCCGATTGTGGTTCTCTGCCGCCATCGAATTCTGCGAACAATCTGTTATCTACCGCGTACAGTCCAGTTTAAGTGTTACCATTTTTCCTTGTTTTCGCATGTCTTTATTCTTTCCTTATCAACGAAGCAGACCTCGCAACAACGCAGATCATTGCTGCATGCGCGAATTGGTAATCTACGGGAAAGAGTGGTGACGGTAAATCTACGAATCGGTAGAAACATTATTTTTTATTCCGAGAACAATCATTATATAATGGTATCAATTGCTTTCGTCGCATGTGTGTATGTCAGTGCGGAAACAGTTTTGCATTGTAATATATAAATAAGAATTTGTATGCATGCACGTAGAATATTTGGATAACATTTTATTAACGCTAAAAACATGATTTATCGGACGGCAGAAAGTGTTTCGCTCGTAACGAAATCACTTTATCGAGGTACATAGTAGTGCACTAGCTATAAAATAGAAAATAACTCGATGGCTGTTCCATAAAATTTTCCCGCAATATCAGGTACCAAATCAGACGGTTTATGGAAGTTGTTCTCTTCATCCTTTCTGTTTCGATTGGACACTTTGAAAGAGCTATTTCAAGCTTTCGCGTCGAGTTGACTTTGAACCGCTTTCTTTGTATGGAAAGAAATGCGCGTGATCACGATTAATCAGACTCCGTTGCAACTAAATGGAAGACTAGCAAACTGAAAGTTTACTGTAGCGATCGTTTTAATGAAGCATCACGATTTCAATGTATTTCCTCTTTTGCAGGACCTTCACGAACTCGTACGCACGTTCTCTGACATCGTTATTCATTATATCAGTGCTGGGTAGTATTTGACGAAATAAATATTATATTTCAAATACGATTTAATGTCTTAATGTGGGATATCAAATTTTGCAGAATCAAATATTTCTATTTTAACAATTTCAACCACCACAATCAAATATTTTATTTTAATAATCTGATATAAATAGGTGCTTTGTAGTAATGCGGTTTTCTGCGTTTATTCTTCGACTTAAAATCTGGAAGGTTCTATCGTCGAAGTGTTAGAAGAAATTATGGCAGAAACCAGTTCTAAATAAGAGTGATAAAAAATATTAAAGTTGAATATCTTGTTTTGCGTTGTGTTAAAACTCGAAAAATTTCTTATCTTATAACGTATGATTATATCGATGATCCAGAAAATTATTTAAACTCACAAATGTATTAAATACGAATCATTATTAGCAACAATAACGTTTAAAGCAAAGGAAAGAAATTAAAATAAATAAGACGTTTCGAAACGAAATCCAAATGTTTTCAACATTTTTCAAATATTACTTTTAAATAGTATTTTAAAAACATATTGTACCAAATAAGATATATAAATATTCACTATTTAAAATAGTTTTTTACCCAGCTCTGAGTTGTACATTTGCACAAAAATAACCTTCCTAAAGCGTCATTATGAAAATATGTTGTAACTTTCTGAAAGAGTGATTTTAACACGATGATTCTGTCCTAACTGGGCCCGACCAAACACTTTTGGCATGGTTGAACAATTTTGTGGAACGACTATATTGCTACAGTAAAGTCGCGATGCTCGTCAACCAGCCTGTGTTCTGCACGGACACTATCGACATTACTTCGTTATGACTGTGTCTACCGCGCCGATCGGCCGAGAATTCAATCGAAAACCGAACGTAGAGAAGGACAGCATGTAGGTTGTCAAATCTAGCTGTGCGGTTGACCAAAACTTATGAATGGGCAGACAAAAACAAAGACAGCACTCGACGAGAGAAGAATGCAACATATGAACGGCAAGGTACACACCTCGTCAAAAGTGCGTACTGTCCATTATTTCTTACAGCAGTAAACATACAAAACAACTGTTTATATGTTTGTGCGAATACACTTGTGTTACTTTACTAATAATAAACACACAATATACACTAAAATAAGAAAACAGTATACACATGAAATTTAAGAGTAATAAAATCTTACAAATTGAATCGTCTCTTCGAAAATTTAAATAATATACAGGGTGGAGCAATAACTATGTCCACTTTGAATATTGTCGTTATTTGTAATAATATGAAAAAATGTTATGAACAAAATTTTCCCGGAATAGAGGGAGGCATGTTGTAGCATAAACATTTTCTGCGTGGGTGGAGGCATAGAGGAGATTTCAAGGTGACCTCGATTTTTTTAAATCGAAAGACCTACTTTTTGTATCATGAATCGATAGACTATTGAATATTGAGTAAAAATGTATTGAGCTCCACATGTCTTAAATCTAATAGTTAACGAGATATTATCGAAATAATTTTCTTTCCTCTTTTGATAATATCTCGTTAACTATTAGGTTTAGGACATACGAAGGTCAACACTTTTATACTCAGAATTTGATACTCTATCGATCTATGGTATAAAAAAGGACATTCTGTTTAAAAAAATCAAGGTGACCTTGAAATCTCCTCTATGCCTCCA
>CM052293.1:1678337-1854031 GCA_028455765.1 Lasioglossum oenotherae | reverse complement strand
TTTCGATAATATCTCGTTAACTATTAGGTTTAGGACATACGAAGGTCAACACTTTTATACTCAGAATTTGATACTCTATCGATCTATGGTATAAAAAAGGACATTCTGTTTAAAAAAATCAAGGTGACCTTGAAATCTTCTCTATGGCGCCACCCACGCAGAAAATGGGACACAGTACAAAAAGTAGAAATCTTAAGCTTTAAAATGGTTGTTTTTTCATCAAATTTGGATAAATTTTAGCAAAGTTACAGCAGTTTCAATATTGAGCGAATTTTGAACTAGCTGTGGCCGCTGAGATTGGGCATATACCCCACTGTGCGTCGCTTCGCAGGGCGGCGACGATTGATGTCGGCTCGGGTATATCGGTATGAACACCACACATTGACTCGAATGAATCGAATTTTCAAACTTCTTTATTTTCATTATTTTTTTATGGGACTTTCACTAGCTTATTTCTGGCATTTCTCTGATTAAAATGACACCAAACAAGATATAATTTCAACTGTATTTAGTGGTTTAATCGACGGTGAATGTTTCGAACGCAACGAAGAACAACGTATGGAACATTCTTTGAACTGTGCCGACGACGGCGACACGCTTCGGTCACACGATCCGTATTTCCTTCTGTCCTTCTCTATGTTCGGCTCTCTACTGAAGTCTCGCTCGGCGCAGTCGGCGCAATATCTAGACGCAGTCACAAATCAAAATCGATGTCCAGGCACGGTCGTTGTCCGTGCATACCACGGCTTTTGGACAACGAAGGAGCATTTACTGTATATTGATAACGTATTTCAAGATTATTTAAATCAATGGGAACCCTCCATCATTCCGAATAATTACCGAAAAGGTTTGAAATGCAATTATACGAGTAATATAGCTTGACCAAGTTGTCAAAATCATCGTGTAGATGACGATTGCTTTCTCAATGTCCTACCATCGTTAAACAATATTAATATTTTCATATAAGAGAGCGTATACGATTCTGAGTAATACTATCGTGTTCGATTGGATATATCCGTGTAAAATTCCTTTCATAGTAACCTCTTAATATTAATGAGTATATCGAAGTCCAAAACGGATTTATATACCAAAGTTCATTGCTACGATCGTAGTCAAATTCATTCAACAAATTACTCTTTTAAATATCTTCCCTCGATCCTTCGATTTTAGTACTCCACAGACAAAAAGAAATAAAACAAATAAATAAATCCCCTGTCAACATCATCGAACTATTCTACAATATTCACTTGGTATACAGGGTGCGCTGAAAATCTTGGCACGGCCGAGAACGGGCTTATCTTTGAAAAATTATTCATCTTCGCGCGCTGATTAACTCTCGGTCGATTATGACGGCCGTATTTAACCAGGCGGCGATAAAACCCGCGTGCGCTGGACAATTTTCCCGAAAACAATACATCGCGAGAATGAAAAATTCGAATCACCCAATTCGGGCAGTGCCGGAATTTCCAACCTGGTCGGTGTATATCAATTTACAGCTGCTGCACTCGACGAACAAATTTCCTCTCGTTATGCCAGTTTCTCGATACTCCAGGGTTCGCGTACATATAACAATGGAAGGAATCGTACAGTATTCTTACGATAACAAAAGCGTCCGAATTGGAAGCTTTGCGGATCACGAGCTACCGGCAACGATCGCGAGGAGGCTGACCAGACAGACGGTCAGCAAAGACGCAGACTGGGCTATGCCGTTGTTTTTGCGATAGGTGGAGTAGACGTTATGGTTCATTCGGTTCTGAGGATAATTCGGGTAGCCGGGATAGGGTTGCTGCGGATATCCGGGATACTGTTGGGGCACTGCTGGATAGCCGGGATAGCTCTGCGCGGGATATCCGGGCATTGGCATTCGGTTGTTGGTCGGGTAAGGTGGATATCCGCTATTCGAGCCGGTGTTACTGGGATAGGGTGGATATCCGCTGTTCGAGCCGGTGTTCGAGCCAGTATTCGAGCCAGTGTTACTGGGGTAGGGTGGATATCCGTTGTTCGAGCCGCTATTACTCGGGTACGGTGGGTATCCGTTGTTGGAACCGCTGTTACTCGGGTACGCCGGGTAGCCCAGATTTCGGTCGGAATTCACCTGCCGGTATCCGCCTGCCGGGTCCGCGGGTGCGGGGGGGCGCATTTGCGTTCGCGTAGGGGTTTGAGTTGCTAGCGCTGTTGCTGTTGGTCTTATCGTCGGTGTTGCTTCGTTGCCCGTTCACGTAAGACACGCCCGCCGAATCGTATCCTGAAAAGATTTTCCTCTCTTCTGCGTCGGCTTTGCTTATCTTCGGTCGCGTTCTCGCAACGGATACGTGACAAGGAAACAGAGGCATGTCTTTGATATTTCAACGTCGAACTTCCACCCGGACCTTGATACATGTTGTCAAGGTTTCAGGACCCCTAACTTTGAAACAATCGGCGGCAGAGTCCGTTCATCAGTTACGAAACATCAAAGTTTCCAGTTTGTACCCTAAGAAAGCACGAATGCCAATACAGTATAACCACGTTTATTACAGACTAGCAATCCTCACAACGCATTGTGGGGAAGTTCTGGGTCTGGTGGTGGTATAATTAGACACGAAAGAAGATCGACATTACGAATCACTATGGTTGGCTATCTCTTTTGGAGCACGACTTCGATCTTTGCACGCCTGTGTTTTGTGTTCAGAAATTCTATAGTCTTCGAGAAATTTACTCTTTGCACTCGGAGATATTTCAACTTGAAAACTAAACATTCTTTCCTTCCAACCTAAAATATTTCCATTTCCTATGATTCCTTAAATTTTATGGATATGAAATCGGTATAATATTCGATATAATTGATTGGATACTTTGAATAATGGTACAGCAATTTTTAGTGGTGTCTCAGAGTCACCATTCGAGTGCTAAGGGTTAAAGACAGGACACTTATACTATGATTTTGTCAGGTGTTTATATTGAACCTCTAATCAGACACAACTGAGAACTATTTTAAAAAGAGAATCACATCTCATGATTTAAGCAACGCAATGATCGAATGATATTGGCATTGGCACCGAGGTTTAGTATTGTTCAAAACGGAAACTTTAATGGTCCATAACTTTTGAATCGTTCGTTGCCGGTAATTTTGTCAAAGTCAGAGTCAAGACGACGACCATGACGACATATATCAAGGACAAGGTTAAAATTGGATGCTGATATAGATAAAAAACCAGCCGAAACAGAAAACACATTGCCGGTGCAAACAAGGGGTCAGTCCTTTGGGAAAATACAGGCTGCCCTAGCTACGACTAAAGGTTGGATGAAAATTGACTGGTCGCCGCTCCGGACTACTTTTAATTTAGGTATTATTTCCCCTGGCATGATTTTCATTATATGTATGCTGCTGTGCAGAGAGATCATCTGACGATAACGCGGCCCAAGCACTCTCTGTGCCGGCCTTGAGCGACCAGTTGATTTTGATCCGACTATGTCTACACACACGCGTACCAGGCCGAAAACCTTTCACGGGAAATTGGAGATTTTAAAGTGACTCGTTTTAATGGAGTTAGCTTAATGAGGGTGCGGCCGGGACTTCGAAATTGTGCGGTTACTTCGTTCTGTGTTACATATGCAAAAGTTATCGAGCAAGCGTTAGGGGAGCGAGAAGAAAGCACATGCTGCATGCAATTTTACCTTTGACACGGTGCAGGAAAATTATGCTGTTCGATTTTCGTCATACTGTTTCGATCAATACAATAACATCATAGAACGTGAACTAGACTACTTTGCGTCATGTTCCAATTTGTTCCAATCCTTTTACTACTTGTTCCAAAACACAAGCATTCTAGAAAATTTCGTTTTATATTAAAATTTGATTTGTAATGTAGTTATGTTAGTGTAAGGAAGTTTTCAGAAAAAATCCTTTTTACGTGGATCAAGTACTATTGTTTTAAATGCCATGCTGTGATTAATCAGTTTCGAAGAACATTTCTGATTCTACCCAACCTATTGGTCTTTGCATTAACCTAATCTACATTTATTAAAATCAGAAGCATAGTATTTTTGTCAGTAATAAAATTTTATGATAAAATTGTGTGCGACAATTTCGCCTGATACTGATGTGTATAGCTAATTTGTATGGTTATTTTTGAAGATGTGACTGAAAAGACAGATAAAGTCGCTCTAATTACTAATAAACTATGAATTTTGATTTGATGCGTTTTATTTCTTCATCATTAAGCGTTCCCTCAACGATATCTTATCAAAAGACATTATTATATAAAATACTCCGTAAATAATTTTTAATCGTTCATGCAAAATGGTTTACAATTATAATCTGCTACCTTTTTGTGTAACGACTTGTCTAAATAATCAGCTTTATTAACGGCTGATACCTTTGTATATTTTGTATAAATAACAGAAAATTAACAAAAAGACTATAGCTTCTGCACACACCTAATATATTCTAGAAATTATATAAAAAATAATACGTTTCCCACATGTAATGTGTTTACACATGTGTTAATGTGTTACGATTGCAATTATTAGAACATGTTTGACGTTTATAATTTATTAAAAGAAAAAGAAAATTTAGATTTATTGTATGTACACATTGCCCTTCAATGGCTAAATATTGACTATAATAAAATTGAATTTCAGTTCAATGTAAAGGGATTTAACATACATAATTAGCAGATTCTGTTCGAAATTTTCATCACTTAATTTAGTTGATAATTTCTGACAACAAAGTGTCCAAACGAGATTATTTCGATAGCTTAACCGAAGTTTGAAGACAACCTTGACTGTTCTGTCAAAGTGAAATCTACCAGCACAATAAAATATGTGGCTGAAATGATAGCTACTGCTTAAAATTTCCAACTAATTGGCTAACAACGTTATGAAGAAATACATTAAAAATTGAAAATACAAATGCGGGGGAATTTCATTCTCCGTCACATAAAGCACTCACGAAAAGTTAATTTCAATTCCGAGCCGGTTGATACGCTTTTGCTTTCATATCGGCGGGATGCTAAAAGTTTATACGTTCGAGAGCAATTTCTCCAATATCCTATAATGCTGCGTGAGTGTACGCGTGCTTACACACGCTCGCGAGTGGCGGTGGACGATAATGGAAAGGTCGTGTTCGCAAATGTTGAGAAGAGAAAAAAATTCTGCACACTCCAGGCTCCTCGAGTTCGCGACGCCGTATTACATCCCGCTTTACACCTCAAGTTTACAAATTAATTTTTCAATACGGTCTCTCGCGGGTCGCCGAAAAAATCTTCGAAATGTGACGTCAAGCTGTGAAGACTATGTCTGTACGTAAATTTTGCTCTTGTACAAAGAAATAAACCTCTCGATATTCATAACAGGTACTCAATTATTTAAGGGGATACTCTTTCTTTTAGATATTCTACATTTTCTTTAAATGCAAGTGCTGTAGAATATGTGTGTAAAAGGTTTTCTTTGAATTCGTAAAATTAACGCATTTTTAGGCGTTTGAAGAATGCAAATCAAGTTACAAGACATCGATAGTGAAATGCGTTTTAAATGCCTTTAAATGCGTTTTCCTCGAAACTACTTTTTCAGCTTCAAAAATTCTGCTATTCATCGAAACAATTTTATGAATATATGTTAGTTGATATTGGTACTATTCTTTTGTTCTTATGTAACCAGTCCAATAAGATTTTAATGGAAGCAGAACATAGGAACTGAGATTCAAAATGCGATCAATTATAAATACCATACAATAAAAAGAATTATTCCAATAAAGAGTAAAAAGTAAAATCTCTGAAGTTTCAATAATTATATTTACATTTATTTATGATTGCTTTAAAGCAAATGGTTTGTTTACGGAAAGAAAATCATAAGAGAAACACTCGAACAACTTGGTGGGAAAAAACTGGATGGAAAAAGTGAGTATATTTTTAATAGCTCACGTAACGTTCCAAAACTTTATTCTAAATGTCAAAGGTTTTACGAAACTTTGAAAGGTTATCGATGTGGTTTTAGACGATGTAAATGTCATTCTGTCCAAATTATTTAAGCAGTAAAATTATTCAATCGATAAATAAGACCTACTTCAGCTGTACGAGAAATATTGAGTTTTATTGATCGACTTTAAACTGTCAGATCTGAAGGTACCGGAGAAGAAAATCTAGTTTATGACAAAATACAAGGCTGGGAATTGCGTTCGCCCTTTTTCAAATGATTGCTGCAAATGTTTTAACTCTGTATAACAAAATGTTACAGTTTTTGCTCTAACATAGAAATTTGGATTGATGTGTATTGGTTAAAATTCGATCAATTTTGAACAAATTAATATTTCACTAAAAAATCACATTTTGAACTCCTTTTTTAAAGGATTGAATAATGGTTATATTGATGAAATATTTAAAACTACGAAAACAATAATTCCATAGATCCCGGCTTTTAACAAATCAGAAAGACGAGAATATCACGAACAGCAGTCCACAATTTTACAGCATCAAATGCGCCGGAAATTTCAATAAAGTGCACACGTATCAGCATAATTCGCGCTCGGCGTGATTTCCAAGCTTCTTTAATTCCGGCGAGCCTATTGTTACCGCTGGAATCGTACTTAATCATTTCATATGCTTGCATTCGAATCAACAGTAACATAAAACAGTGGCGGAAGTATTAAAAGAATCGTTTTCGCGCTAGTTCCAGCATAATTTTCAAAGAGGAAACACTTGGACACCAGGTTACGAGGTAACAGACATATAAAAATGAGGAAATAATTAAAATAGCAAGAAGCCAAAGCGCAGAGCTTCCGTACAGCACACCGTGCAGAGACATACAATAGCTCAAAATTCAATTAGCCGACCCTGATTTCGAAACGATGCTGGGACGTATTGCGCACGGTTGTTGTGAGGACATGTAATTAGAAAATAATTTAATCCCAGTACGTAACTGCGAATGCTGTAAATTATCACAGAATTGAGTCTCGAATACTACAAGGCCCTAATGCTTCAGATGGAATATAGTATTCGCGAACCATTCAAACCATTTCAGCAGAGTTTCTGCCGCTATTGTATGCCTCTCTGCACCCGTATGAGTTATTTAGTTTTAGGCATTTCGCTGGTCGACGCTCGGTCATGCCCTTCGATTTCCATTCGAGTTTCGTGCATGCACAATTAACAAACTCGCTACTAATAAACGGAGCATGTTGAAAGACTCACCAATCGCGGTTGACTTCTTCACACATGTCGGCACTCCGTTCTCGGTCTTGCAGTATTCGTTCTCCCCGCAGACGGTACTTGCACAGTTGGCCTCTGCAAATGAGATTCATCGCGCGTTTATGCTAAACGTCTCTTGTGAAACCGCAGGATTAGTTTTTAATCGAACGGAAAAAGGAAACGTGTCCTGCGCGAACGAACCGCAGAGGCGGACGCAGTTTTCAGTTGGAAATGTTAAGGAGGTGCCGAGGTCAACCTGATCTCCTTAAATAGAACGCAGACTCCAGCCGATGTGTCTTGAGAAATTAAATCTCATCGAGGACACGAAGTCTGTGACGCGAATTTTAGCCTACATCGAACGCTATTTTTATGAGTTGACTACGAATTTTATGCATTCTGGGCAAAAATGAATAAATCTGTGAAGATACCAGAAGAATTTAAGAATATCGTTACACTATTTTTTAGACTCATTCAGATGATTGAAAGAACAAATTCTTTTGAATTACAATGCATCCAAAAAGTATATGAACACGAAATTTTTAACTTGTGAAAAATAGTCGATATTTAAACCGTGATAATTTCGTTAAAAAAATAGTACAATGAACTAGATCACATTTTAAAGCTAACACAAACTATTATTCAATTTTACCTAAGACAGTTTTGCACAATGTGACGGGTGAAGAACTGAAGAAATATTTCCCTAGAAAATACCACCAACGGAAGCATCTTTGAAAACGTAAAAAAAATTCTTTGGAGAATTGATCAATGATAGAATTGAAGACCGAAGTCTCCCCTTTTACAAGGACGTAACAATCTCCATGATTTGGGTCTGTTTTATTAAGGTTCGAATGAAAGATCTACTGTCAAATTTACAGTAATGTAACTGGCAATATTTCGATATTAACCAGTTTCGATAGTCTAACTTTTCATCCGTTTCGAGTTTGTCAGCAATTATTCATGATATTTCGTAATAATTGCCTCGACGCAATCGAAGACGATCATTAACGCAATGCACTTTACGTTTACCAAAATGTTCACACGTTATTTATTGACACTATCGATCAAAAATCGCATAATTTCATATGCGGTTACTCGCCAACTGTCATGAAAAGCTTTAACATTCAATTAAGCCCGTAATTGATTGAAGGGCAGTTTAGCAATCAATAATTTATGTACTAAAAGCAATGTTCAGAAACTATAATTATCCAACACCAATATAATTAACATTTGGCTTATAATTACAAAAGCGAAAGTTTCTTCTACAAAATAATTACTCTAATTATTCCGAAGGTATAAAAAGAAAATCATATTTGGCGAAAGTCTGACTAATAATTCTCGTAGAATATTCCGTAAACTTCAGCTGTTCCAGTAGACGGCAAAATCTCAATAAAAGCAACATAATCCACGCAAAAGCATACAGTTAACACTTTCGTGACCGGAAATACTAATTAGCACTTGGAACTAGCGTTTCACGTCTGATAAATGCGATTCCGTGGCTTTAGAGCCTTCGTAGTGCTTGGACAATAATGTTAAGAGCGTATCACTCGTTCGCATACCGTAATCATTAGAACCACAGAACCGTGATATAGTACGCGGTTCTCGATCTCGGAGTTGACGACGGGGAAGTTTGTTGTTCATAAACTATAATTATTATAACCGCGTAAGCGCATGGTACGTATACCATGCCATCGGTTCTCTGTTGCGAGCTGGATGACGTAGAAGCACGTCACCGCTTCCCCGTCTTAAACAGACGAGAATTTCGTCATCAGTTTCCAGGTCTAAACGCGGAGGGTCGCGCGGCAGCTCGTCATTGGAGCTAAAAGGACACATCGGCGCGTCATTGATTAACAATTTTGGATATAAAAAGACGCGGTAGCACGTCATCAACTGCCGGTGTCAGATATTAAAAGACGCGGCGCGTCATCGTCGTCGCGAAAGTGTTAACGAAGCGTCTACATCGATCGATCCTCTCGCGCGTTCATTCTTGATCGAGACACGGCATGTATGAAACGTATTTATGGCTAGGGTCAACTGCATTCTTACCGCCTGGATGAGCTTTCGAGCAAGTCGGATAACGACCGCAGTTATCCCGCTGGTAGATCGAGCAAGGATCTTCAGCCATCACGCAGACCTCGTCCCTCCTGCAGCCGATGTCCTTGCATGTCCTCCCGTATTCTGCGGACAGAGTAGTAACTCTTTGTGAGTTCCCGTTTAGTGGCAAAAGTTCGAGTAGTAAGCCATGATCCCGCGATTGGATACGGTTCATTAAAACTTCGCTCGCGGGGAGGCACGTGTCATAAATGGAATTTATATCAGAGCCTCTGACGCTCAATCATTTGGATACCTTAATCCGAGCCGAGCCCCGACATCTATACGGGAATGATGCGTACTTCGGTAAAGTGCCCGCATTAAATATTTACACGATCGTGGTTTTATACTGAAGTTCGAAGCACACGGCTGCACAATTTGCCGGACTTCTGTGTGCCTATACTGTTCCTCCATTCTATCCCGCGAGGAAATGCTTCCACATTTCCATCCTACATTAGAAACAGTTTTGTCGGATGTTGAGGCTCTTTCGCTTCTGCTGGTAGATATGCATACAAGGATTCGAGAATGTATCATCGTTATTAGTGATGGCGTGCAAAATCACTAACCCTGATTTATTACAGTGATCGTAGACTCACTGATTTTTGTGATTTTTTCATCTCGGATGAATTTGCTCACTTTCAAACTAACTCTTCAGCTCGATTGAATTAGTTCTCTTATGAAATACATCGATTAGCTTCCATAAAAATATCTCGCTAAAATCTTTTTCATCAAAAATCATTCGAATTTCCAATAGTATTGAATGAAACTTCCCAATTATACTGTCTGTCCGAATCTGTAAATTTGCAAATTGGAAAACGAGAAAGAGATGAAAAGATTTCAATTTTTTCTTGTTTCCGTAAAAGCAGATATTAAAAAAAATGAAACTGGAGGGTGAAAGTATTAATTCTTTAAGATGAGCACAGTGTCCAAAGTTACATAATTAAAATATCGATAATTTTTCGGTAATAATTCAGTGTTGCTTTCATTTTGTGAAGTAGTGTATATTTGAGCCACACGTGAATGTGTTGGCAGAAATGCGTAGCACAGCTTCCAGCCACTTCGAACAGGTATTTTTAGCATAATAGGGGTTCGTAGAATCCTATTAGCCGGAAGAACAATACACAACGCTGTAGAAGTTCTTAAAAAAATACTGTCTTAAAAGGATTAAGGACCACACAGTATTGTTTCATTTCGAAATGGCTTTCTAGCTAATAATCGGTTTAACGTACCTTTTCATGGCTACTACATCCTAAAAGCACAACGCTAAACTTATGAAGAGTGTTTCCATTATTTTGTCCAACTGCTGTAGGAAAGTATAGCATGTAGCATGTACACACGAAGAAAATAAGATCTTTCTTGTCGGATACCGAAGTTACGCTGACACGCTACAGGCCAACGACATTTTGAGTGGCAGCTATCGCAAACATTCAAACAGCAAACAGTGAAATTATGAATTTTTTAAAAATTACTAATTCAACTCTTTTTACAGTTTCTGCATTTTACATGATCAATGTATACTATTAATTTATATTAACCTTTGAACAGTACAATTCTTCAAATATGTAGGTAAATTGTTTCCAATTTTTTCAAACAAACTGTAATAGAAAATAATAACTTGTTTTGCTACTATCGCGAGTATTATATTAGGTGAAGTAAAAAGTTCTGAGCGTTTTTCGCTTTATTTATAAAGTGAAAAACGCTCAGAACTTTTTACTTCGCCTAATATTATAAATTATATAATAATATAACCTTTCAGTATCATAGTATATTATGTGTACAAGTGAATATGTCACCGTCCCATTTAATAATAAATTTTGTTTCAGATTTTTAAAATTCTTTCTTTGAACATTTATAATGAAAAAATTTACGACAGAGCACCGAGCAAAAATAACTGAATTTTATTTTCAAAATCAGTGCTTCATTATTCGAACACCGAGGGCATACGCTCGCTATTTTAATTTCTCGAGGTTCCAATTTCAACTGGCCTTCCCGGTCGCGCCAGATATGTTTCTATGAGGATATTTGAAGGGGACCGAGTGTACATTAATAAGTCTCGAACAATACAACAGCTAAAGGACAATATATCCAGGAAGAAATTCATGCTCTGGGATCAGAAACCTTGAAAGCTGTAATGCAAAATGTAGTGGAAAGAGCCGACGAATGCGAAGCAGCAAAACGGAGGACATCTACGTGACGATATTTTTCACTTCTGAATTTAAAATATTTCCATTTGTTGTAATCTAAACCGCAATAAAAAATGAAAAGAAATTATTAAAAAATAAAAAAGTTATTCATATTTTAAATGGGAAGAGATGACTTATGGGCCACCCTGTACAAAAGATTAAAGAAAACCAGTAAGCAACCGGGGTTTAAATATAAATTGACATTTATTTATTGATTATCCTACTATTGAAAAGTGTATGAGACAAACAGTTGAGGTTTTAACAGTACTATGTTATCATAAAAGGACTAAAACGCAATACCGTTAGTACTGTGATGAACAAGTACAACGGCGAAACTGTCAAAGTTTAGTAGAGTGCTAACAATAAGTAAGCTGCAAGCACATGGGAGCAAATGTGTTGCTGAGTATGCAGTCGTTAAGTATTACACTGTCTTCATGTACACCGGAAATCCTAATATTTATAATCATGGGTTAGCAGGCGTGGTTAATTGACCCGGCAACGTGAAACTATTAAACGGAGTAAATATGTTTACATGTAAGTGACATTAACTGAAGATTCCACGCCCACGCAAAGTTCCAGCAAAATGTCAGACAGTGGCGCGGCAACCGAGTCTAATGTAACTAAATTTACACGAACCTGTTGTTTAGCGAGCGAAATGTACTCTATTAACAACTAAATACGATACTCCACGACAATTAATGATCAACGCGCTACTCGAATTTCGGCTCGGATAACCACTCTGCCGACGAATGCTACTCTTGATCAAACGAGAACTTTGTTGGTCTTAATGAGTGCACATTACCTCACCCCCATTCTCAATATTAAAACCATTCTTTCGAAAGTACACCTCTCATTTAAGAAAAAAAATGTTGTCCAGTTCTGTCCCTCTTCTTTCAAATTTGGATGTAATTTTAAATTTAATTTTAAATTTTCCACAGCAGTGTATTCCCATGATTAAACTTGGGAAGTTAATGATGGCGATTGCAATTAGATAATAATTTAGTATCGGTCGGAATTAAGATTTCTTGTTCGACATCGCATGCATCTATTGTGCATTTAGCTGACGTTATCCTCTCATCGATGTAACGCCGCTAATCGTAATTCTATTCGAGCACCACAGTGTCATCCCCATATAACCCCATCGATTCTCAATTATCTAGCCAGCAGGAGAAGGAGAAGGTCGCAAGGACAGGAGACAAGAAGGGAGAGCGAAAGAGGGAGCGAGTGAAGGAGGGACAAAGAGAGATAGAGAGCAGCCATCGAGTTAACGCCCAGCATCGTGTTACCCATAACCGTCCACGTCTAGAAAAGACTCGTCAAAAAGGGAGAAAATTACGTGGACGAAGAAGGAATATTAAAACTAGTCTAATGATTCTCTCGTGAACATCGCTGCTTTTAGGTCGATCGTATTCGGGAACAAACACACACACACAAAAGGTGAGAACAATTGGCGGGGTTTAATCAAGTGTGAAGCCGTGTACAAAAGGTGTCTAAATAGCCAACGGTGCCTATGTGACATAAACAGATTTACATATTTACGCGATGGAAATTTTGTCGTGCAGCGTTCATGCACACGATGCACCCCCATTGTGTGGACTAATAATGAAAATTTGTAATACGTGGATCGTTCCATAGATGAACAGGACAGAGGGATGTAATTTGAAAGATAAACAAATAAAAGAGAATCTTTAATCAATAAGAATTTTTTATAATAGGTCTCTTATAAAATACAAATTTTCAAACATTTTAAAAAATAACAAAATCCTGCAACTGTATCCTTAGATTCTTTTAAAGGGTTTCACAGTTTTGTGTACCGTCTATCACGCATTCGACAATGAGATATTTTGAAAATGTAGTCTTGAAGAACAACGTTCAAACAATCTAACATTATTTTCCGGAGGTTTGCCGTGAATTGGAAAACCGTTTCCCAGACTCTTTTGTTAACACGTTCCGTGCCACCGGTGGTACACGTTAAACGTGATTTTCAGGCCATAAAAAAGGGGCTTGACACGAAACGTGTCAAGAAATTGAAAAATAAGTTTCAGTTTATTAATTTACATTGAATCTAGGTATTGTTCATTTCGTTCGACCACCCTTGGCCGAATTTCAATGTATCAAAATGACAAGACAAGAAAACTTTGTGGGCACCCCCTATGTAGTTGCGTGAATTCAAATGTTTACTAATAGATTGATCAATTCTAAAGTAACAGTAGAGTGGAAAAAACTAACAATTGCAGTAGTAGCATCAGAATAATCTCTGGTAACTAAAATATAATTATTTATAAATATGGCAATAAAAAATGATGAACTAAAATATACAATGTTTTCAAGTTGATATGATGCTAAAGATATCAATCAAGTAAAACATACCTGAGAAGAGACTATTATTTATTGTTACACAGCTGATCTTTATGCATTTATAGCAAACTTGAATAGATGAAATTGAAAAGAGTTGAAAAATTTTAAAAATTAAAGATATCAATATATGATTTCTCCTTCTGTTTCTTGCAATCGATGCAGACAATTTTTATATTGCATTCGCAGTATACTTTTATTGTCGTATAAACGCACAATTAATGTTTAAACGTTTCTTGTTTGCTTGGCTATAAAGTTTAAACGCTGTTACGATTGTAACATTTTGTACCAATATTGATTTCTCTATCATAATTAAGGTCAGGCTATTAATTACATGCAATAAATCCAACACACCACAATTTCGACAATATAATTTCGTAGCAATTATATGGGATCAAATAACAAATTAATCGAAACAAATCAAAAAATAAGTGGTTAAAGTTATAAATGAAATAACCTACGAGATTACTACGCTGCAACAACGATGGCGGTATAGTGAGAATCACACGAGTTACGTAATTTTAATTAACCTGTAATCAAGATACATTCTCGTTACCTGCGCGGCAGAGGTAATACGATTTCTTGGGTATTGTGGAAATGCTAGTTATGCATTTTAGCGCAATACAAATTTGCATGTAATAATCCATTCGGTGTGTGTAATCTCATTCATTATTACACGTAATGTTTTAACAAACCGAGTTATTAATATTTCAAAACTCCTTAAAAATGTATACTGAACGAACTAACCAACATTTTCAATTTATCTTTCAACAAGTTAATAACAAGCGGTCCTTCGAATATGATTAACTAGAAAAAATACATACAGTAGGGCGTCAATTATCCAAACTAATTGAAACCGAGGTGGTTCGGGTAATCAAACAGTTTTAAAATTACTTATTTAATACAATGTAATTAGTAGATCTTTATAATTAGCGGATCTTTATGCAAACTATAAATTTTCCACCTGAATTACGACAAACCGGAGTGACATAGAAATTTATTTTTTTTCTTAATGTATTCAATAGGTTGAAAATCGTATAAAACTATTTCTAAATGCATAAAATCCGCTGTCTAGTAATTAAAAATTAGAAATGTGATATATTACTCAAAATATACAGTGAGTATAAAAAGTATTCGTACGCCCTTCAAAATAAAATAACTTTGTTATAATTGTACCAAACGACCTGATTTTTTATAAACAATTAGAGGCAATGTGTTTACGAAATGATATGTAAAAAAGATTTTCTAAATAATTATAATTTACAAGGTTACATGCAAAAATAAAGAAGGCATTTTTTAGAACTTTTTTATTTGGGCCCTTAATGAAAATTTAAAATATATGTTTTGTAGATCTATGTTAGTCATACACATATTGAAAATTTCATCGAAATTGGTTGACGCAGGAAAAAACGACACGCATCGAAAAATGTACGATTCTGTGAATTTTAAGCAGAAACTGATCAAAAATGTAAAACGATTTTTACCATTTTTAACCGCTTGTTACTCGTGTGTATGTTAATCGATTTCGATGGAATTTTCAGCATGTGTGTAACCACAATAGCCCCACAAAACATATATTTTAAATTTTCTTTAACCCTCATACGTTCCTCAGGGTGAAAAAATTCACCCATTTCCACATACTGTAAAATTATTCATCCTTTTATGTCCATGTCATGAGATGTATTTCTTTAAAATGTGACGTTATAAACGAAACATAATGTGTTGATTTAACGTGTAAAATAAAAATGGGTAAATTGTCATCCCAGTCTCTTTTATGGAGATATTTTTGAGGAGCGTATGAGGGTTAAGGGCTCAAATAAAAGTTTTAAAAAATGCCTTTTTTATTTTTGCATGTAACCTTGTAAATTAGAATTATTTGGAAAATCTTTTTTTCATATCATTTCGTAAACCAATGCTTTTAATTGATTCTAAAAAATCAGGTCGTGTGGTACAATTATAAAAAAGTTTTTAAAGGGCGAACAAATACTTTTTACACTCACTATATGTAGGTACGCATATTAAGTATAGTAATTATAATATATACATTAATGTTAACGAAACTAATTTGTTAATTTTTTTTAACCATCGGAGACTGTCTTTTCGAGATCTCTCTTCGCTGGTTCGGATAATCGACGCTTTTTTGCAGGATAAAAGTATTGCTCTAATTGATATATATAAATTAATTTCCATTATATTTCACTTAAGCTGAATCTTGCAGGTATATGTACAATTTATATACATACGAGCGAGATGAAGTTTTTGAAGTTCAATACAGTAACTTCCAGCAGCTCGAATAATTATTCATCAAAGTTTTGATTGCATTTGAAACCTGGGAGCTTTTTCACGATCAACGGAGTACCCCTGTTCCCCTCACAAAAGCTTATTAGGATCAAGATTAAAGCTGATGTGTGTAAACTTAATACGATTCCAACAGAGGGTTTCAAGTCAACTAATTCATACCGGCGAAGTTTCTCTAATCTTTTATATCGCATTAACGCCATCAAATTTACACCCAGCTAATAGATGCGTCGAGATGATAGTATTAAACGAGAAGCTTTATTCAGAAAGATCAATTAACGTTTCGCCGATCGTCGCTGATATTAGGCTGTTACGTGTGAAACGTCCGATTTTAGTGTATTTGTGCTCTGAAGCTGATGGAAACGCGAAAAAGTGAGTCGAAAAAGAAGAATAACACATTTCTGTTTGACGTCTGGTTTTCGAGAAAAACAAGTTTTAAAATAGAATAACTCTTTTATAATTATACGAACCGACCTGATATTTTTATAATCAATTAGAAGCATTGGTACAAAACATATATTTCAAATTTTCATTAAGGGCTCAAATAAAAAAGTTCTAAAAAATGCTTTTTTTATTTTTGCATGTAACCTTGTAAATTATAATTATTTGCAAAATCTTTTTTGTATATCATTTTGTAAACCAATGCTTCTAATTGATTAGAAAAAATCAGGTTGTTTCGTACAATTATAAAAAAGTTATTCTATTTTGAAGAGCGTACGAATACTTTTTACACTCACTGTATATGAGTGGAGCAATAAACATACATACGATGTTTGTATCGTGGTAAATGAACTATTGCACTATGATACGATTCGTCGATGCCAGAAAAAAACAAAAATGGAGAGTCTTGTATGGCCAACCAAAAAATGCAATTTCAATCGTAATACAATAAACAAACTTGTAATCCACTGACAGAATATTATTACTACACTGCGGCTTTTATGCATTTATCTATGCCAAAAATGAATAGGTCAAATTCAAAACAGTCAAAATACTTAAAGAATTTAAAAACAATTGTATTATACAGGCTGTCCCAAAAATATACTTCCCTGAAAGCGCTGATTCTTGAGATCATTTGAAGTAACTTTTTCCTTTGCACAAATGTTCTCTGCGGCTTTGTTAAGAAGTTATTAACGAAAAACAGAGCCCAATCCGAGCGCAGCTACAGGCCCCGCTGGGCGTGGCGTTGCGCTGTGATTGGTCCGTGATTTTCCGTGAATAACTTCTTCGCAAAGCCGCGGAGAACATTTTCACAAAGGAAAAAGTCACTTCAAATGATCTCAGGAATCACCCACTTTAAGGAAGTACAACATTCGATTACAAACGAGTACAGGAACAAATAAATGTAGATGCAAACAATGTTCACACATTTTGCATGATTTATCGTTATTGTTAAAAATCGGTCATTCCATATGCAACAACCTAATACAAACGAAAAATAGCCAAGCTTCTCAATTCTTTTCAAATTACTTTGTCCAACTTGGCTAAACTGCATACTTTTATTGAATTAAAATCAGATCGTAATTTAATCTTTTCTTTTTCCAGGCGTAACTTTCCAATTATTAATCATTATTTCCCTATTCGTCATAGATAAGAAATTTCATTCGTACCGAGCGAAACATGTTGCGAAAACTTCGGGATCGCTGGAAGCTTCTCATTAAAAATAAACTTCTTGACTTTTGAACAACGGTCGGGACCCTTATCGCAATAACTATAGGCAATTAGCTACTTCAAAGGCAAGATTGTCACTTTGTACGGTAATCACGTGAACGCCATTACCGCGCCATACACGTTCGAACGTGTACCTCTTTCTCTATAGTTTTAATTATTCAGGAGGGAATTTCGAGTTTTACGACTCGTTGGATAAATCACGGACATTGAACTTAAAACAATTACCCGTAGACAAAACGCACGTGGAAGATTCACGGCGCATAAAACAGAAACAAAAACGTAGACGGGCAGTTTTATTGGTGTTGCGCAAACCCGGCGAATAAATCGCATGATAGCACGAAAAGGGTGGAGCAATAATTGTTAACTCGGTGGAAGCGATTAACGAGATTCCTCTACCGTTAAAGCGAAT
The DNA here is from genome assembly GCA_028455765.1 of Lasioglossum oenotherae. NCBI lineage: Eukaryota > Metazoa > Arthropoda > Insecta > Hymenoptera > Halictidae > Lasioglossum > Lasioglossum oenotherae. The sequence continues at coordinate 1,835,867 of CM052293.1, read as the reverse complement.
TTGTATACGTCTGAAAAAGGTGTCTCCGTACGCGGCCTTCAAACAAACGATGCTTGATTACGTAAAACCCTGCTACTTGAATATAATTTTTATCTGAATATCGTGAATCGCACAAAGAAGAAAATCGAGGTCCTCGTGTGTACTAGACTTTATCCAGAAAGTGTATCGACTAGCAAACGTAATGCATTGACGAATGTCTGTTTATATTCTTCTTCAACTTTCTAGCTGGTGCTACCCCACCAATTAATTATTACATTCTTCTCATTCTTCTGTAATTGTATTCTACCGTTCTTCACTTGTTAACAATGCTCAGCAGAAACAGAGATTATGCACTCATTGCAAAAGTGGGTAATGTTTCTTTTAGACTGACGTGCGCTGAATAATAATCAAATTTTCAATTGAGTTCTCAATGTTTTTATATGTGTACGCAGTTAATGTGAGAAACAATATGAAATGTAAGTGGGAAACTGTAAAACTCAAGAAAAATGTTGCAAAGTAACTTAATATTAAATAAACATTTAATAATTAGATATTATTTTCGAATATAACTTGTGGAAGTTGGAGATTGAAACTTATTTTCCAAATTCAGAGGAAAGCAAAAGGTAAAAATGATATTCATGTAGTAGAAAAATGTCTTTAAATCATACCATTTAACATTATGCAATCTGTCAACGAAGATCAATAAAATTATATTGACATGATTTTACAATATTGTATTTATTAGATATTACCGTATAAATAATGCAATAAAAAATTCTATTGAATTTTTGGAATAGTTTAATCCATTTCGAAGTTCTGTCATTGATAAAGTTAATTCATCAATGATTTCATTAATAAATAAGTTCAATTTAACACTAGAACAACCGGACGGATCAAAATTACTTGTTTCTGATTTTCACTTGCAGAATTATTCAAATTATAAACGGGTTTTTACGAGAAATGTTCGAATAAACCTTTTTTATCGATGAAAATTGTACAGAATCCGAATAAACAATCTTCTAATTCTTATAAAGCACGACATACCTTGTTCAACGAGACGAAGCAGTAAACGTAAACATAATCGCTCGACAGAGATGATTCTCTTCTCTTCTCAGGTACGCAGCAAAGGATACACGTTGTTATATTGCTGCCTCGTCTCGTTAAACAAGGTATAATAGGTGAGTAATCAGTAGACTGCGGATCTGTATGCAAAATAAGAATATTCTACTTCAATTGCAATAAACTGGAGTGAGAGAAATTTTCTTCCTTGATACATATTTAATAGGTCGAAAATAATGTAATAGTATTTTTAAATTCATCTAATATTTTCACTGTTTGAAATTACAGCCCTCCATTTTTATCATAAATGCATGGAATCCGCAGTCTAGTAATCAGTCATGTTTAGTACTCGGATTTTGCTCAATGGAAAACAAAGAATGGATTTATCAAAGAATTTTTCGTTCGCAATTTAAGATAATGTTCTTCACGCAATGAAAAACGAGAGAAGAACTGAATGAAATGCAATTTTTGTTACACGTACTCTTTCAATATTATTTCAATAAGGAATATTCATATGAAAATGGATATTATTGTTACTAATATACTCACTGGTATAAGACGTTGCATTTGGTATCGAAGAGATAACAAAGATCACCCCCAACAGGGTACCCAGTGTTGAACTGGAGATCATGGTCTAAAACAAAAGAAATCATAGTAAATAATTTTTGTTAAATAAGATGTTTCTAATCATTGAAATATTATAACTAGGAAAATTGTTAGCAACAACAGTATCAAGATAACTAGAGTGTTAACAGTTTACTTATTAATTAATCTTGCGTTTTATCAATATTTATAAGCATCAGAAATATTAATAACGGTGTACTATATTGTTTGCATTCGTTGTTCGTCGAAAGCAATATTAACAAACAATTCATAACGAATTCGGTAATATTTTCAGTAATAATATAGAAACAATGTACATAACGTTTAAGTAACGAAAATGGAGTGGTCGTATTGGACATTGGTTCAATAATTCAATATCTAGTAACCGACTCGCAGAGAGCAAAATAAACTCTTAATAAATGTCTACCACATCAGAAATGAAAATATTTGCATAACGATAAAGAGACACGTAATGATAATGCATAAGTAAACATCGAAACGTCGATAGAGTCGCACAGCGTTCACAAACTTTAAAATACCATAAATAAAACGACAATTACATAATGTATGACACAAAAACGGCATAAATAAAATTATATATATACGTTGGGTATAAAATTTTAATGCAAATGTACTACCATTTGTGAATATCCGATGAGTGCATTATGAAACTGTGTAAAACGGTTAATTAATTCATAAAACATTGAATATAGACAAATTTTGTTTTAAGGTATGGATAATAGAAAGAAACATTTTTTCATGTATAAATAATGCAAACAGCTACAGTCAATGCATAATAGAATATTAAAAATTGCCAAAACAGGATAGTAAAATGTTACATATTGTAGACAACGAATGATGAAACATTAAATATTTTAAGTTTACGTTTCGGAGTATAAATAATAGAACAAACGCCGTCACGGTGAATAAGAAATAAATTAAATGTTACAAGTGTTCGTTTTTGTCTACGATAAAAGCAAATACAATGAATGACTAATAAAACGTGAAATATTACAATTTTGTGTTCTGGAGTATAAATAATACAACAAATACAGTCAGAGAATAATAGGAAATTAAATGTTACAACTTTTCGTGTTTGTCTACAATAGAAACAAATACAATCAATACAGAATATAAGAAAAACATAAAGAAACGTGTCAATGCATAATAATATATCAAATACTGAAAATGTTCGTTTGAAAGAATTAATAACAGTAACAAGAATGTGAGTAACAAAATCAATGATGGCGAAGTTCACAAAACAACACACACACGACAAGGACAATAATAATTTAAAATTCATAAGTAGACTGCGGATGTGTTTATGCAATTTTCAATTTTTGTACACAAATTTTGAGAACGTGGTACCAAATAAAATTCTATTTTCATTGGTAATGGCATTTGTAGATCCACAATAAATAAAAATCGTACTAAATTCTGTTGAATCTAATACTCCAGCAATTTTTGAAAATTTTTGTAAGCCATAAATGTATAAAGATCCGCAGTCTACTCGGAAGAGAATTTAATAGATTTAAACGTGCAAAAACAACGGAAGCTCACACCAATCAAAATCGTTCATTCAAACTAGCACTGAATAATACGTCGTATCAAGGTCAGAACGTTCAAAACCCGCACCGAATTTCGAATTCGACCGCGAAATTCCTTTTCCACGTTCGTCCTTGTCTTACTCACACTTTCTAACCTCACTCGTCGCCCCAAGGATTGGAGCAGGTGCGCCTAACCTCAAACGCGTCGAGTAACAACAAGCAAATACGACTTATTTTCACGAGGAGCCCCGACCGTGATACAGTTAAATTCTTAGTTATTCGAATCACTCGTAGTCAGCTGCAATCACCGCATTGAAATTGTGATGCTCCAATCGATTGACCTTGGCAAACAGCACATACACAATTGCGTTGTTCGTTCCGACCGCCGACAAACGTATTATTTTCCATGGGTATTTCACGAATATTCTCGACGCGGCCGTTCGTTCGCAAAACACGGAACAATGATTGTAATGCGAGCGGTTATAAACTTACCGAAAAAATTATTGCTTCGTACACAATGAAACGCCTACTCCACTACGTAGCCAGTGGAACACTGAACACTTGGTGAAATTCACTGTCGTTACTGGCCTGACGTTGCCTGTGAGCCCGAGCGAAACAGACAATGAAGGCGCACGCGAAAGAAAGAGTGGGGAAGTACCGAGAATGAGAACGATGTGGCGCGAACGTGACGTAAAAGGAAGCAGAACGCTGCAGTGAGTGCATATAATCGCTTTAGCGACCTCAAATAAAAATAAAAATCCCGCCTTTTTTCCGAGGGGATGGCGTTTCCATTTTCGGCTAGAGTTTCGAATGCTCGATCTCTCTCTCTTCAACGGTCAATTGTATTTTAAAAAGGCAACATATGTTCGAGCGATAGAAGTACGATTATATTTTGAACTTTTTTCCTCTGTATACACAGTTGCGTTTTATTGAGCAATTGCTACACCACCATCGAAAATTGTTCGCGGTTCTATTTGAACGACTTTTTTTGTATGAAAGTCGATAATAGCGGAGATATTACGGTTTTCGAGTGTGGCGCTCGCAGTATCAGCGTCACTGTAAAAAAATTGATCGGGAATAAAAATTCTTTTGTAGTAGATAAATGAAAATGATGGTTGTTGGTTGAAACGTTCCAATTTTAGTTGGATTAAAACTATGCAGGATATCAAATGTATCGAATAATACGAAGTCGATATGTAATTGAATCGAAAATGATTGCATACAATTTCAGCCGAATTAATTAGTCAACACCGTTTTGAGAAAACGTGTTATATATGTATAATCTTATTTTCAAGGGTTCTTCGTTTAAGAGGGCTTTTTCGAGACGATATATTTGCATAAAATTCTTTTAATCCACTTAGGCGCATGCAATCTTTGAAATTCTGGGCAAATCGCCATTTTAAAATTCCTGATAATCTCCCGAAGCCTTAAAGTTATCTTCCGAGAAGTTCGAAGTTTTAAAAGCCGTCGAATTTTTAATAGTTCGACAACTCCCTCAGATATTCTGTAACTTGAAAATATCTCTTCGCTCTTTTCGCATAAATATTTCCCTTCCTACGTTCGAAAACTCCATTTAATATTATCTTCTCGTTATCTGAATATTAAACGAAATCATTAATCGCCGTAATTAAATAGTAATTATATAGTAATAATCTTTCACTGAATATATGTACACGGCAAATTAAAAATGTTGCAATAAGGGAAAATCATAATATAATTGAATAAATCCGTGTCGCGTTTCATCTGCCATTGTCATTCATTATGACTGGAAAATCGTAAAGTAATGAAGTAATATTGGCATCGTAGGAAGTTAATTAATTCGATATTAATTAAATTTACTCGGCGGAGTACTTTTAACAAATACTTCGGAGCTACTAAAAATTTTCCTCCGTTTTCCTGTCCACGGAGCTTCGATGATAAAAAATAATCCATAGTGATTGATCACTGTGTATGAAGATATTTGTGACAAATCCAAAGTGCACGTTGAATCATGGAACACGGCATTGCAATCCCATGATGTCATTTATCTTATGATGTTGAGCGACAGGAAGATAGAATCAGAGAACTATTGACTATCTTTTCTTGAAACGTTCGTTTCAATTAATTTAATCAATCTTATATACTAGTGAGGTTAACATTCGAATTTGTTATAGTGAAAATGTAGTTGCGTCACGTATTCTAGAAAGATCGCAAGCGCACTATCAAACGCACTTACTACGCTTAATCTACTATGCAGTTCATTCTATTAGTGCCTCAATAACGTAGTTTTCTGTACGTGTCATCCACACACTTCGTTATCTATCACGATATATCACATTCAACTACAGTAGAAAAAATCCTATCTGTTCGATTCGTGTAAATTATGCAACAGGTCAAATCTTGTTTATCGAAAACGCAGAATGATTTCTGGCATTAAGTTTTCTCGTGAACATGCGAAAATGTGGTCGTTTAAATAATTCGTCCGATACAATCGACTTTATGATATAATTTTTCCGGATCAAGAGAATTGATAATTGTTGATGTGAAATTCCGAAATTAGCATGTAATGTTTTTAACGTAACCGATTTCACGAAGATGAAATTTCCGTATCGATCGTTGACGTAGCGACAATGAGGAGCCATGTACCATGTTATCCATTTTGCTGCAAGCTTCGACAATGTCGATGTAAATTTATTTTTCATCGGATGACATTCTTCGTTGATACCTATTAATAATGTCACTAACAATACCTTTATTCCTTACGGTCTTTTCGAGATCAAGTCTGTGTTAGATTCTGGAGATTCGAGAGTTTTAAAGAATGTTAGAGAGAAATCCTAAATTTATACTCTAGCTCACTTCTTCACCAATTGCTAATTCGGACTGCCATGTTATGCACTCAAAGTTCCCGAAATAGCATATTCTACAGTAAGTTATCCTACGCTTTTGTTGATAGTTGACAAGAGAATTTCAGCAGTCAAGTTCGTAACTAGTAACTCGATTAAATTTGAAAAGCGCAATTTAATTTAATGGAGTTGTCAAGAAGACGAATAGCCAGAATCTCTCTGATGTACACCGCTCTTAGCGCGAAATGTTGTTTATTATTTAACCAAAGTAATACCGAAACATTCAAGTATCCATTAACCTTGTATGTATACTGTTTATGAACTAACTCTCTCTCATCCTTCCCCGAATCAACCGGCAGTCTTCACAATTATTAAACAAACAGCATATTCTAAACATTGTTCTATTAGGTGCAAACGAAGCGAGTAACTCCTATCACCTTATGAATTCATTCCCAAAGACATTTATTAGCTGGATATTATTTCCAAACAGCGGATTTTATGCATTTATGACAAACATTAAGTGTAATTTGAAACAGTAACAACATAAGAAGAATTTGAAAATATTGTCGTATTATTTTCAACCTATTAAACATATTAAGAAAGAAAATAAACTCCAGTTTGTTGCAATTCAGGTAAGAACATTTTTATTTTGCATAAAGATCCGCTGCCAAATTATTACCTTCGCAATTAAGATATGAAACGCTGTTTTTCTATTATTTATAGATACGTATACACGAAACGTGATCAGTTTGAATTATTTGCAGACTAATCAATGCATTTTTTACGAAGTATTGCTCCGTTCAGAGAAATTATCGTAAATTTTTTATCAATTCTTTTCTTCAGGAATTTCCAAGTTCACCATAAATTTTTTATAAATGGACCTATAATTTTGTTCACACCTACACTACCGCTCGTAAGTGTTTAGGCACTTTCAATAAAAGCATAAATCATATAAAAACTCAGGAAAAATGTGAAAAAAATGAAAAACTGAAATGTAGTAAAACTAATCCGATATAACGGATGTTTATATAAGTGAACCGCATTTTATATAAGTATTTCATTTTATTCTGTTTTTTGATAAACATAATTCTATACCAATAATACCTGAAAAGATGAGTGCCGAAACACTTATGAGCGGTAGTGTATGTATGTTTTAGGAGATTTTAAGACGAATTTAATTTAGCAAAATTCAGAAAGTTTTAAGACGATTATAGTAAATGTTTTTTCAACTCTTCTCTTCAGGAGTTGTCAAGGTTAAATTTTTGGATAGGCCTATAATTTTTTAACACCTATCTTTCAGTAGATATTAAGACGAATTCGCTGGCATCATAAAAAAATTTTGTTTCATCTGAACCGAAAAACCGACTCTTATTTGTTCCGGTGACAGTCGTTTTGTTTTTTGTTTTCATACATAAAGGTCATGCGACGGTTTGCAGTTTCACGTTTTCTCATTTGTCGGAATCAGTGCATGAAGGTCAGTCATGTACCGTGTACTTCAGAATATGCGTTTATATAATAGAGGTTCTGTTAAGAGTCCGTACATACGAAGTTTAGGATCAATTGGTTCGGATGAACAAGATGCTATACTGTACAACAATCGCGACCATTCTACTTGTGGCGGAGTATTTTTTGCCCGCATCGAGTTCGAGATTTTCGCATGAAAAAGAACTCTGGTATAGGCAATCTTTCACGGCAGATCGGAAACGGTTCACGTCAAACTTTCAGCGGAGTGTCCACTCCGTTTCGAAACTATCCCGTTCGGTTGCCGCAGTCACGTCTGCGGAGGAATCTCATCGGCGAGGAGTTCCGTCAAACTCTCACGTGTCAGAACGTTTCATCCCTGTAGGAGACCGACGTACGTTGGATACGGGGGCTTTTCGTGCTTTCAATGGCAGGATGTTCGATCTGGAGACTGCGCAAAGGTCTTGGTGGTTCGACACCGGGGATGGAAACTTCGGATGGAGGGAATCTGAGGGGAACTTTCGCAGAGACGGTTTCGCTGGATGAACGTTTGGTAGTGGTTAGTCTTCACAGTCACGCGCACTAGAGTCATTTCCCTACCCTCGGTCTCCACCCCTCCCCCCCTTCTCTACATCCACATGCTTACGCATGCTTCTAATATACATCTTTTCCCGTTGTTTCCTTTCAGTTTCACATTTGCACACTGCACGCTCCCTCCATCAACATTCTTCCATTCAATGTATTCCATATTTCAGAGCCCACTGCGTATCGTCTCCGTGTACTCGCCTGAATGCATAAAAGCTATGAGTTCCCATTTTCCGTTGTACTCCTCGACCTGTTCTTAAAGCAACTACCAACAACGCTCGATGTCTCCATCGCTACTCGACAACCCATCTCTCAACACGCCCCGCTATTCCCATCATCTTCCCTCTGCAGGACATAATCGATCCCAGCCGCATGAAATAATTTCCCCCCTTACTTTTCGATTTCTCCCCTACCAGCACCGATACGCGACTCACTTTGCTCGCCACTAGCAGCCTTCGCAACGCACTTACATCCCTTTGATCCCCATTCTTCCCCCATACCTCCTACCTTGTTGCTCACCCACATATCATCAAAGCGAACCGTATCCCCCCTGCATCCCCTATCTTTCTTCCGCGAGCGCGGCCCAAAGGAATCACCGCCGACTATCGGAATCGTTTCCCCGGCCTCGTCTCTACGCGTCTCTACACATACATAGAGACAACGCGGTGCATTGTCGCATTACGTGTTCAGAAATCCCCGGCTTCGGGGCGTCTTGCGCGTTACTTATCCCGGATCATCGACGTTCACTCGACAATCGCCCAAAACAAGTGTCTCTGCTCTTGGACCGCACGTTGCTTCGCGGGAGATGCATGTTTGGCTGACCGCCCTTTGTGCAACAAAGGGTGCGCTTACAGTGGACCCGTTTTCGTTCGGTTTGGCCGGCGTTCGACGCATCTCCTTTTTAAAAAGTGCGAAAAAGAGACACAACGTCGGACGTCGGCCGAAACGGGTTCACTGTAAGCGCACCCTAAGCCCTGACATCGGAGTCGGATCGCAGTCGGTTGCATCGCATCGCATCGGTGCGTTTCTCCCGCGTGAATGCGCGCGCGTCTCGCCGCGCTTTCGAGAGGGTGCTGCGCGAAGGACGCGCGACGGGCGTCGACCGGTAGTCGAATCTGTAGCTTCCTCCAGGGCAGGTGCACGTCCGTTCCTCACGGGAACGAAAGTCGACGAGACGCTCTTTCCTCCGCGATCCTTTAAAACCTCCGGGGAGCGGCGAACCGGGAGAAAGAGAGAGGAAGAGAGAGAGAGAGAGAGAGAGAGAGAGAAAGAAAAAGAAGGTGGGGGTGTGTGCCACCCTGGTTTCTTCTCGGCAACGAGCATTCAGTGTTGCTTCTCGGTGCACGAGTTCGCGTTAACGATCGAGGAAGCGCGGTGCTGCGAGTGTCGCAGCGCCGTGTGGACTCTGCTGCAGTCAGTGATCGTGGAGGGTGCCGAGAGAGCGTACCGGGGTGAAAGAAAGGGGATGATCGTAGGTGCGCGCGCGAGACAGACCATCGCACCGCTCCTCGCCGAGAGGATTGTTTCCTGAGGAAGGAACCGAGCGACACATCGCGACCGAACACCTCCGCGGCCCCGTCGAGAAACTTCAGGTATGTTTGAAGAACGCTGCTTTTGCCAGTCACGAGCGAAACTTCGATCCTCCGCAGCCCCTGTTGATCTTTACCTTTACCTCGCTTCCTTTTTCTGTCTCTCCCTCCCTCCCTCCCTCCCTCCCTCTCACTCACCTCTTGAACCTTTCGGCGTGACGGAACACCGAGAACTCTGTGTACCCACTGTATGTACAGGATGACTCGAATTACATCGATTGACGGAACTTGTTTCTACACTCGTTTGTTGTCTTACGAGTTCGTTGCCGTTCTTTTTTTTTTCTTTGCGACCACGCTCTGCGCGTTTCATCCGACGAATAAACAAAACTTTGCACCTAAACGATTTAAAAGTACTTCCACGACCGCGGACGCCGCCGCCGCGCCGCTTAACTGAATTCTCCACGTTTCGTTAGGTCCCAACGAATCTCGACTACGCCGAGATTTTGTTTGTAATCGTAGACTTTTTGTTGACACGTTTCACGCTATCGGGCCGGTCTGCGCTTTTCTTAAATCTTCGACGCGAGGCAAGTTCCTGATGCTGGTCGCCCGTTAAACTTGCAGTAAATCAAGCCCGCGGTGTCGATAATTTTCGCGTGATATGTGAGCCCCATGATATACTGCAAATGGATTTTCGTCGAGGTATTTCGATTGGTATTACCGGACGGAGGCTGGCTTTCAAAACTTGGCAATTGTTGAAGTTCGGTTTTCCATGTCACTCACAGGTGGTTTCCTCCCGTTCCTCTCGACCCTCCTTTTACCGTCGGTGACTCTTTTTTCCTTTTTATCATTGTGCCCCGATAAAGTTAGTTTCCGGACGATCAATCAAAATTAATAATGTTCGAGTTCATTTTATCGGACGTTCCAAACTTCCGCGGAGAATTGAATTTTTTACGACTATGAAGAAACGTTTATCACCTTCCGTACTGATATATAATCCTGCTCGATGGAGATACAGACGTTGTTAAACATTGGATTGTTCGTCAAATTTGAAAAATAGCAATGAAACCATTGGAAACAATCTCAATTTACTTCTTCTATTATTTCTTCAGTTCATAAGCTGAATTCCAACATACTGGAGTGAAATAGACATTTATTTTCTTTCTTAATGTTTAATAGATTGAAAATAATATAAATTATACCCTAATGCTTTTACTCATAAGCTGAATTACTTCATAAGCTGAATTCCAACATACTGGAGTGAAATAGACATTTATTTTCTTTCTTAATGTTTAATAGATTGAAAATAATATAAATTATACTCTAATGCTTTTACTGTTTTAATCAAATCATTGATAATGTTTATCAAAAGTTTATCTACTGGCATTTTGTGAAGGGCCTAAAGAGAGTCTCGCCTAGAATCGAACGAATGTAATCGTTGAAATGTTTGTTTATTGGAATAACTTATTGGAAGTGAAACATTATGTTGTCACGGGCTGCTGCACGGCATTTCGTTAGATGTATTTGCAGTTTGCATTTGTTTGAAAAAATACGGGATTTCAAGAGGGCATTGTACCGTTCACGATCGTGCTTTTGAAATTGTAAAATTCTCATTTCGCTTGGACGCGTCCCTTTTTACAGCGTTTTTATGTGAAAGTTTGCATTAAATCCCGTGTTCGCAGCACTTTAAAATGCATTCCTCGTTAAAGTGTGCAACACGACTTTCCGGGAGCCATAATTCTTTGCAATGTTTTAGTACATTTAAATTGAAGCGAATGGATCGCGTTCAAATAAATATTGTTTACCATATTTTTTTTTGAAGAAATTGAAGCTGGCAAACAGCACCGGATGTAAAACTGAAGAATTTACTTAAATTGACAAAGCACCGTGGTATTTAAACTGGCAGTGCAACTGAAAAGAGAGTGATTCTACATAAAAGAAGAAAACGAAAATGTAGAATAAAAAAAGTTCATACGGCACGCTTAGCCGAATTATCAAACAGGATTTTCTCGAAAGCGAGCCTCCTTTTCGATCACTCTGTCGTCATTAGTACCACCAGTTACCGATCACCATGTATAATTGGATCCTAACTTTCAATTTGCTCGATCGAGAGAAACGACCGTTCGCCCGTGCAATATCTGTCTGTGCAATGATTTCCATTTTCCTCGAGCAATTTATCGGCCATAACACTTCCATTTTGTTTCCACACTTCGCGCACTTCGGAGACATTTAATTGCCACTGCAGTGCGCAAAAACCTAACCGCTATCGTCGGAAAAAACGGCTTGAGATTTATCGTGCGAAAGTTTTCACAGCGAAATGTGATTCGTCCGGAGAAGAAAACGATTTTAATAAACTGCGGCGCGGCGGGTTTGAGGGAACAGACATAAAACAGGTACGGGAAGCAAACAAAGTGTAAAGCAACATAATGCAATACAAATTTAATTAACGTTCGGCAAAGAAGAATGAATGAAATTGCAACGCGTGACGGAGAATATATGAAAACGTTACACGTACATATAAGATGAAACGTGTGAAATGAAAATATGTAGGAGCACTCGCAGTTTCCGGGCCGTGTTCGAGTTTATTAACAACGATATAAGTAGCAAGATTTTAATCAGAAAAGTTACCCCCGGCACGGAGGAGAGAGGAACATAGAAGAAAGCGGAGTGAAACGTTAAACAAACATTACATGACGCATAAAGCTCTCCCTCGTTTCACTCAAAGCTTTTCGCGTGTTGTCGCGGAAACGCCGCGGACGCTGCGCCGAAAGTGCAACGCCTCGCGTTAATACAAACCCCGGAGAAAAAACACCGCGAAAGAACGAAATTACTTCATCCGTCTGTGCTCGCAGATTGCAACCTAACGTAATATTAGTTTGAAACATTTACATGAGTCGGCAAATTGCATGTACACGTAGGGGTAGCGCGCGGCCACTGCGAGCATGTGTGCGTCCGCGCGCGGTTAGCACAAACGGCAACCGGAAAGTCTGCTGCGCTTTTAGTCTGGGAAAATCGCCGACCACCGCGCTCATTATTCCATTTGTCGTCGGAAAGTTATTTGTGCCCTCAAAATTAGAACGGGCGGTCGGAAATAAAATTTATTCCCCTCTTTCGTTTTGCTGTCGCTACGGTCGGCAATCCTAGGAACGCGGAAAGTGTTCATCCCGTGGAACACAGTGCAACGTAGCGATAGTTAACAGATGTCGGGAAAAGACGAAACAAAGTAAAAACATTTTCCGCATTATGCTCGAAGAAGCAAACTTTTCATATGCCGGCTATCGAAAAATAAATAAAATAACGGCGATCTCTTCGAAGCGGTTTGTTGCTTTTTCTCGCGTAATCGTTCCTCTGAAACACGTTTATCACTTTCGAGGAGAATCGCGGCTCGTGGAGAATGTATTATTTCACGATGAAAGTCGCGCGGAGTCTCTCGATAAAGTGACTCGCGAAGTTCTGACGAGAAATTCGGAACGAGTCACTTTGGCTGATGGATGCTCGACAGGCGAACGCGCGAGAGGAAGAAAAATTGAGTGTAACAAGGATTCGTCGCAGAATTCCCCGCGTCTCACGAGGATATACAATTCCGGCACAAAGGGGATTCTTCGATCTTTGCGAATTCAAAGGTAAATTTCAGCACGGCGAATTCCTCGTCGCGGAACTTCTTGATACCCTCTCGGCTCTCGTGTAATCAACACTATTATTTATTGGTGTGAAATCCGCGTGTAGTTTGCTTTGAGAGGCTCCCTCGGAATCCGAGAGTTAGCGTTTTGATTAGCGCCGGCAGTATTTCGGCGTTGTTGTGTCGGGGCAGGAGTGTGTCTGCGTTTTATGGAGCGAACCATTACGCGATTTTAATTCATAACTATGTCCGCGAGTGTTGTCGTCGTTCGTCCCGCTAATAAACTGCTTACTTCCGCGAGATAAAAACTCCGAGTAAACACTTCTTATTCCGGTTGACATAGGAATTTTCTTCCAGTGCTATTAATTGCAGAAAAAAAAAGTCCCGGGATTCTCGGTAGTGTCTCGATGGAGCGTAGCTTTATAACAGACTTCCCACCAACACCATTGTGCTCATGAGGGTGCCCGTACCAGCCACTTCTCTCACACGTCTGCACCGCCGTGTAAAAAACATTGTGGAGCAATTAGTGAACTTCCAGCGAACGTGTTATTTGGTTAACAGTATTAGACAATTGGAAAAATAAATAGCGGCGAGTTCTGAAATATGCACACGCTCCGAGAACGAATTCATGGAATCCCTGTTATTCATCGTTTAATGATGTACACTCGAAATTACGTCTCTGTGGCACAGTGGTGTGGAAATACTTTTTCTTTTCACTCGAAGTTCTTCGTTTGAGACGACAATTTATATTTTATATTTCTCACTTGTGGAAGAGGACCATGTGTTAGAGTATTATTATCGTATTTGTTGATCGGAAAGTGTTACACCTATATAAATTTTTACGAATCGGTGAAAATAGATTCAATACGACGTATCAGTGTAGTGCTAAGATTTTTTCTTTCAATTCAAGGTTTAATGTCATTAGTAAACTATAGATATTTATACACAATAAGAACTTTCAATACCAATTACATGGACTAGAAGTGAAATAAAAATTGATATTGACCACAACACCAAACAAATGAATAACTGAGTATCAATGTAAAAAGGAATTTATTTATAACCTAAATTACACACTTGAAAGAGAGGCATGTTATAAAGTAAACTCTTACGCACACGATCTTGTTCTGTCTCATCGACACGGACGTGTGGACTGTAGTAGTAGGCTTTTGTCTATACGTATAATTCCACACAATCAAATTTTGCAAAAACTTTAACAGCTAATATATCAATAACTATTTGTTTGCGACATATGTCTCCTTTCAAACATTTTCTCATTTCGATGAGTAGAAGGCGTTGATGTAAAAAAAACTTTAACAACAATTTTCTTTGTTATAAACAATTCTGCGGCAAGTTTATCTTACAAATGTCCACCGATCCAGAGGTGTAGATTCACCCCTAGGACGGATGACCATTACTTTTTATACACCCTGTACGATATATCTATTATATCAGATAATAAGAAATAAATTAAATTGGACGAGTTCGAGTCAATACAAACAAACAAAATCAAAAGGAATAACAACAAGAAGAGTGTACGTTGACGTAATAAATTTAAAAACAAGTAAAAATTCCGGAAACGAAGACAAAGATTGACAATGTCAAACGTGACATGATTGAGACGCATATGTAGTTCCTGCATCTTGTAATAATATAAGACAATATTTAGTTTGGATAAAAAGTCGCTGTCTAATAATTGTCAACAAGTTTTGTAATAATTAGTCATGCGAATAATATGATCATTTCTGAAAATAATACAAATATTCTACACATATATATATATAATGGGTGTTTTCGGTTCAAAATGGCAGATTTTTCTCCTTTGAATGGAAAAATAACTTTTTTGTTTATGCCATTTCCCGATCGCTACGTTTCAAGTACTCGCAACGAACACATTCGTTTCAGTAGGCCTGTAAAATTCCGGAGATTTTTCTCAAAATAACAAAGTGGAACGTTCATTTCCGTATTTCATGAAAAGATGCGTGTTTACGCGCACTCGCGCAGCGCCATTTTCGGTGACAATGGGCCCGCGTAGTTTCGAATGCATAGCATCGTCAGTATTCACGTCGATGTCGCTAATAACTGGTCGAGCCGGTAATTCGAATAATTTAAAAAGCGAACAAAATATCGCACAGCTCGGATATTATTATTTTTGAATGTTAATTAAAGCACGAGCGTTGAAAAGTACAACTTTTGTATTATGTGCGGATATGGCTCGATTCAGGTTTCCTCTACTTCTGCTTTGGTCAATGCAGTTATTCGCAGAGTTTAAGCCAACCCATATCGCGGAAAACTAATTTAAGTTCGCCAGGCGCGAAGTTGCAGCTTCTTCGACCGCCGACACAATACAGACACACACACACACACCCTTCCTATTGTCCTCGATTTATGTTTCATTTCTAATTGCTTATTGTAGTTTCTTAACTGTTGACGGTAACCCGTGAACCGATCCCCCGTTGAATTGCGCTGCAGAAACGTGATTATTCCTTTCATATGCCGCACGAATTTGCACAGCGGTCCTCGCGAAAATCCCAAACATTGACATTGCTATGCTCCACGGACGTTGGAATTAATTAACTGCCGTCGCCATCTCGCTACCCGTACAATACTGATTCACCAGTACGTCCCTCTGTCTTTCTTCAGCCATGGACGTCTGTTATTAATAAACTCTGAATTTCGTCTGTTTATACATATATTGCGGTGCCATAACTATAGCTCCACGCATAGTTTTAAGGTTCTTCCACTTTGAGAGAACAACTCAGAAAAAGCAAGTGAGAAAAGCAATAAAAGCAAATAAAGCAATAAACAACGAACTTCACACGTGCACATATTGAGATGGAAGTGAGACGCATTATTTTAGCACACTTCAGGGATTTTCATGTCGTATTTTTGCTGAACAGCAATCTTTGTTGCTCAGTTTATATTTATAATGTCACGCCGTAATTACCTTAGTGAAAAAGAGCGGGGCGCAATTTAACAGTTACGGAACAAGAGGTGGCAATTCGTTTATGCTAGCACTAGCCAGTGTTTTTCTATGCAAATAGTAAACATTGTAGAAAAATGAAACGTGAAAGAATTACGTGTTTGCAAGCAATGTAATGATGTCTTTAATTCTTTTTAACCGCATTATTTTTTTAGAAAGAGAGGTGACATTCAATTTTTTTAATGGAATGCATTTTTATATCATACAGAAGCGTGTGCCAGAAGGAATTCATTCTCTATATAATGTTTTTCCTATCTTAAATTGCACTTACCTGGCACACGCTTTCACACAAAAAGATCGGATTTTCATATAAAAAGATACGTAGCATTCCATTTTAAAAAATTAGAAGTCAACTTAACTTCTAAAAATCAAATACAGATGAAAAAAATTATAGACACCAATACATTGCTTGAAAAAACAGTATGACTCGTTCCTCTTTATTTTCTCTAATGTTTAGTGTTGTGTATTTTTTTTTTTACAAGCGAGTAACGTTTGGAGTACATTGAAATAATAAACAATGATTACGTTTTATTCGTGCGAGAAATAAAATTTCATACAAACAGAATAATACCCCGATACATGAACATACATAATACATAAAGTGCACAAGCCGTGATTTGATACGTTTAATATCAATTTATTGAAATGGCCGGATAAAAATACTATGGAAAATTTGCGAGGTGTTATGTTGCAATGTATTCGTGCGCAATAACCAGCAGTTATCAAACGTTTCACAGCTAAAAGAAGTTGTTTTTGAATTTTGAAATGCAATGATCAAAAACAGGTTTACGTAAGAATATACATTCTACGCAACAATCAACAAAAAATTTAATCAATATTGGTATTACGTTACGTGCACCAGGCAAATATACGTTTCGTTGTTATATTTTATTTCAAATATATAATATTTCCCTCTCTTTTCGTGATATGTATATAATTTCTTTTCAATTCTTTTCACGTATGGTTATTGATATTTATAAATCATTATTCGAGATGTGTTTAATGCAAAAGTAATTCAATATTTGTTTATCGGCTCAATGCCACATTTCAAAGGTTTACTCGTCGTTAATAAACAGTGGACTTGTATGCAAAATAAAAGTTTTCTATGTAAATTGAGCAATGCAGGAGCCGAATACAAATTCCATTCTTCCTTTAATAATTTCTGACTCATTTTTTAAATTCATTTAATTTGTCCACTGCTTTCAGTTGCACTTACTCATATTTTCTCATAAATGCATTAAATCCGCAGTTTAGCCGTATAAGATAATTGCAATATAATTTTAACATGGCTTGCGTACGACAAACGCAACAGCCTTCCACATTATTTTCTGTTTTATTTAACTCTCACTTAATTCCTCATTATCCTATAATTGGATATTCAAAACAATATGGATGTACAAAACCCTCGAAAATTTTAGTGGTGCTGCAATTATGCTCCAGAGTGTACGTGACATATAGTACACAAAGAAAATGCTTTATTTTCGTCGTCAGGAATATTGGAACAATTCACACTAATTTTACCACGTTTTTATTAGCTCGCTTTCTTGTTTGTTTCATCCATTCATGGAAACAAAATCGATTCTCTAACAAATATATAGTTAAAAACTTGATACTGGTAGTTTATTAATTACGAGAATGCTGTGGTTTTTGTATTAGAATTTGTGAAATGTTGATTGGTGGCTTCATTTCCCCTTCGTTTGCGCGGTTCTTGTATTTAATATGCCTGAAATAACACGGATTTTTTATTGTCGGCCACAGAGAGAGAGAATATCGAAAATTCTAGAATAAAATCTTTGCGCGAGATAAATATTGCGGCAGCCATGAAATATGCTCAGCATTTTTCTGCATGGTAGTATTCTCCATGTAACGTTCCACATGAACAATTTTCCACGCTGCGATACTTAACGCGACCATCATTCTATGAGCCTGCACATTCTACGACATGTTTAACATGTATACACCCAGCGACGTACTTTGCATATCGCAAGTCTTTTAATATGCAGGGTATACTTCTAATTTAGTCCACTCTGCGTTTATTATGCGCGTACAACGCGTACGCGCGAGGTACTCTACAGATTGCTGAAACTATTGACGAAATTCATTTGCTCCGAATAGAAAATACAAAAACACCGAAGAAGTATTTTTTCAGATAGACGCGAGAGCTACAATTTCTCCTCCTGTACTTTTTTCCAAAGTCTGTTAATATTTATTTCTTGAAAGAACCATTGCAGAAAAAATTTTAAATGATATTCATAAATTCCCTACATTTTCAAACCGATCTGATAAAATTTCATACCGGGGAAACATGAAAATTAGAAAATATTCGTAAATTCTTGACATTGTTGAATCAGGCTTCGAACTTCGTAAATGAAAATTTCAATGAAAGTTTTTAAATATTCACATATTGTCTACATTCCAATGCGAAGACTATCATGTTTTGCAAATATTTGAGATACCTTCGCATTCATATTTTTGCAATAAAGTTCGAGTCGATCATCGGGGTTTCACCGTGAATTTCTAAAATATTTCTCGACTTGGTCCCCTGGGAGCTTTTTAACCCTCATACGCACCTCAGGGTGAAAATTCACACATTTACTTTATTATACGCCCTGTACAACTGTGATGAATTTGTTGATTTAAAGTGTAAAACAAAACTGGGTGAAATGTTACCTTCAGATCTTTTATGCAATTATTTTTTAGTAGCGTATGAGGGTTCATATTTTGTGGAAGCATTTTTACTTGATTTTCAACGCCCACTCTAATTTTATCTTCCATAATTGCTTGTATTTCTCTCGCGTTAAATAACTCAAATTGCATAAATATGATTTTATTATAATTGCCTTTCAAACGTAATTAGCCAAGGCTTCCCGTTTAATATTTATGGGATACTGCATTGTAGAAATACGAAATAATCGGATAAGATTGTTCCACACTTTCGTTTGTACATTGCAATCCGCGGATTTTATACGTTTGTGATAGACTACAATTTCATGCAAAATGAAAATTATAGTCATTTTAATAAATAATGTAACAGCATACTTAATTAAAATTAAATTAAAAAACGAATTAAAATTCTTTTAATATATTTATAATTTCGTATTCCACTTATTTACTTTTCTCATAAATATATCAAATCCGCGGTGCAATAATTGTAGATTAATGAATTTTCCATTTCACATAAACCCTGGCAGGTCCATTAATGGAAAATTAATCCTTTACGGACGAGAACCATTTCTGTTGCATTGTGTGATGGGTTTAACCCTTCAGGGACAACGTCCGACTGCCAGTTTCTTTCTTGTGCTGCTCCCGTTGCATTATTTTACTGTATAATTTTATAGACAGTTGGACTACTTGAATTTTTTATAGTTACCTCCATTCGCATCTAATAATCTATGTATAATAAATTGAGGTACTCTTTAGAGTCAGTACAATACCGTAACGCCGTCCTTGAAAGATAATGCCCTTACGTAGTGCAAGTGTTTATTGTTAATCAGGAATAATTATATTTTACGGCTATAGACTACTAACATCGACTACTACTAACATCGAGTGTAAAACTAAAGAATCACCACTTTTCATAAATAAAATTATTGATATTAAAACTATTCCAGCTCAAAACAAAGTCGTACAACATTCTAGATTCATTTAAAGCGTACAACCTCTTCTACCACGCATACTTTGCATGTGGGATATTAAAAAAAAGCATAACTACTTTCTCCTTCCAAAATTTTCTCATATTCAAACATCAAAATCAATTTGAAGATTAAAGTCCTCTTCAAAAATGTTCTCTGAAAAATTTTGCAAGCCATATGAGTATACAGCGGATTTTATGCATTTATGACAAAACTGAGTAGTTGTAATCTAAAACAGTAATAACAGAAGAGTTTAAAAATGTTATTATATTATTTTCAATCTATTGAACATATTAAGAAAGAAAATACATTTGTATTTCAGCCCAGTTTGTTGCAATTCAGGTAGAAAATTTTTATTTTGCATAAAGATCCGTCTGCATATAAGTATGCTAGAACATCCGTAAAATAATTTTTATTCCATTTAAGATCCCTGGTGCTTGGGACGGAAATGTCCAGTGACCTAGGACCAAGTCAGCAAAACAAAGAAAACATTATTTTTCATGCAAACGTACCGCAGCAGGGTGGACCGTATAAAATGTACGTTGAACAGAAGCTGTCGGATCCGGGTTCGGGAAGGATAAGATTCGAAACTGCGGAGGATCATCCTCGCGCGGGCCCTTCTTTCGTTTCTAAGCAAATCGAGCAGAATGAGGGCATTTTAATCTATATATCCCGGAATTTCAGAAGCCCCTCCGCCCTTTTGCCGCGCGTAGAACGCTTTCCACCTTCGTTTCGCAGTTGAATTTCAATTTATTAAAATGCCAGATCCCTCTTGAGCAGGGCTCGGTGATCCTTTTTAACGTCGTCGCTTCGCTTTCCTCTTTATATCGCTTTCCGGAAGCTGGCACGAAGCGCCGTGGCCACGCCGCCACGGCTCGAATGTCTGAATATAAACAGCGACGCTTTACAATTCATGACCCATGAACAGAACCTCGACTGTTCCCTGTTTCTTCGTCGTCTTACCAGCGCGAAGCATCGGGGCTTTCTGACCCCTCTTTCTCTCTCGCCCTGAAAAAGACTACCTACATGATTGTTCTTGACTATGCCTCGTGATTTCAGCGGACCCTTTAAAATCCTCCCCCGAAAACTCGTCGACGAGACGAATTCCAGCTTTCACGGACGTGTTTAACGATGCTCGCGAGTTTTGCGGATTTCACCGACTTTTTTCAACCCTCGCTCGCGCCTCTGGTAATTGTTGCATTCACATTTCTCGAAATAATTTGGCAGTTGGCACGCAATTAAAGAAAAAGTGTATCTGCAACTCCATTTGAATGCACGCTACTCCGCGAAATTAACACTAGAACTGCCGATTTGTAATTTTCTTAAACAATGTTCCTCGAGAATTCAGTAGCCACGTGATATAGTTGAGCTACATGTAAATTGTATCTGCTAAATAATATATTAAACAATACATTTTTTAAACTAATAATATTTTAAACGAAATACATTTTTTAAATTCTGCATAAATCATAAATTATGCGGTTCGAGTGTACATCTGCTAACAATAAGTGAAAAAAGTACATGCATCTACTAGTAGTAATTCAAATTTCAGTGCTTGTGAATATATTTACTTATCGAATTAGTATGTGCATAGATTGACCTGGAAATGCATACACTTGCCGAATTAACACATTCACTACAACAACATACACAAACTGATAATCTCAAATTAATTTACATCCCTTTACAATAACAATTATAGTTAACAACAAAAGTTTGTTCTTGGGTAAAATTCTCTTGAGCAGTGCATGATTCCTACCATACATGAATGTTTGCCCTTTAATGGCAGAATCATTATATGATTTTATATTATTTATGTTATTAAAACAACTGGGAAAAGGAATTAACCCCATCCATTATAATATCCATTCAGACTCGTGATGAAGAATTCGAACAAAATCTACGGACGCTCCCAAAAAACCAATAATTTTTTTTAATATTGATTTGAACTTTTTTGAGAAGTTAGAGCAATTAGTTTACTACAAGATGTAAAAAGAAATTTTTTACAGTTTTTAGTATTTTTTCTGCAATTCCGACAGCTTGCAAAGTTTTTCAAAAAATTTTTTCACGTTGTGTAGCAAACCAATTATTCTAACTTCTCAAAAAAGTTCAAATCGTAAGGTCCAATAGTTAAAAAGTTATCGTCTTTTTAAGAGCGTCAGAATATTAGTGGGAGTCACTGTATGTAACTAATTTCTTTTAAATCAAAATATAATTCGATTTTTTTATACATAGTTTTAGCCATTTATATTCCCTAATTTAGCCATTAGAGAATATTATATAACAGGCATATATATATATATATATATATATATATATATGTATACAATAAATCGAAATTTGATCTTCCTGAAAGGTTTAAAACGACAAAATCGATCATAGTTGCAAGAGGTTAATCGATGCTGGGATTTGATCTTTGTTATCATCTTTTCTCACTTTCGATATATTTGCAAAAATGGATTTCATTAGAGTAATTGCAGTAGTTAACCACGGCGGAAGTTACAGTTGTTGCTATACGGCGGTTCAGAGAAAGTCCTCCAAGCTGGACTATTCAGGAAGTTTTTCGTTTCTTTGCTCTCGCGGCAGAACTCCGTACGTGCGGTGGCATGATTATCAGCGCGGAGAATGTCGAGACCCTTAGAAACCAGTCTCGAACTTGTGAACCTTTCGACGACCAAACGAGCTACTTGAATGCAGACGACCTCTGACAACCGTTACATCGGGGAATACAAATTTAACTGGAAGTCGGTGTCTCGATTTTTGAAGCGCGCCAATCGATATGTTTTTCTGCATTCTGCAAATGCCACTGGCTTTCGTTTGAAATCCTTTGAAAATATACAATTCACATAAAAAAATTTTTATTTTGCATAAAGATCCGCTATCCGATCATTACTACAAAAGAGTAATGTAGGTATTTAGAAATATACTATAATATTTTACACAATACAATAATGTTCATAGACAGGAGCTATGTTTGTGCAATTTCTCCGTCTGTTCAGAATAATTTGATGAATATTACTTCTATCTGATTCTGAAATTATAGCGCGCATTTGTCCCTTTTTATCGGCGCATCTTATCGAGACGGATTTCTTCCCGTCGTTTTATGATGGTTTTTGTTATAATCGCGGGTTAGAGACATCAAAACGCGAAAGAAATCCATTCATGATATATTTCCTACTCTTTGGCTAATGTTCTGTCATCCCGTGTTGCTCGCAGAGTAACAAAAATGGGGTTGCCACGGGAATAAAAATAGTGGGACGGATGATTGTGTTTCTGTGTGGAGTCGCCCTATTCGTCTCCGCGTTTCTCTGCACACAACTTGCGACAAAATTGTCGCAGTCGCCGACAGTGAAATAGTGACCTCAGAAAATTTCACCGGGGACAGTAATATAGCTTACTTTCTGGAATGGACGTGTAACGAAATTATCAATTTCGTTTGCGGTCGGTTTTTGCGAGAAGCGCCTTCGGTCGAAACTCAATTACACAATACAAATGAAAATAGCGGGGGCAACGTGGCTTGCAACAGAACAGCCGGAATAATTCGTTGCAATGTTATTCTGTTGGAACAATTATTTTGCAAACCTGGTTATCCCGGGGATATCCCTTTTTGATATCCCCGCGCGGTCCGCAATGAAACATGATTTTTAAATAACGTTCCACGGTAAGGTAGTTTACTCGGGTCATTTACCTGTCTTGCTTGGATCTCGATAAATTTTGCGACCTTTCCTCTCTTGCGGAAATTCCCTGTGTGGGGACACACATGATTATAAATGGTGGGGACGCCGACCCTCGGGGGTTGACCTCAACGCCTGTCGGGTCGCCCACAGAATCTTTCGACGACCGAAAATATCACTTGAATACAAAACCGCTCGAAAAATGCGAGGCCCGGAAAATCCTTTGCGCCGTGGGCAGAAATAGTCAAATATGAAATAGCATTCTGGTTTTTAAATGTCGTTTTTACAAAATCAATTGTAACGAATACGTATTTTCATTGGTACTGCAAGGAACATCACTGCAAATATTATTTATGACGATCCTTTAGTAATTTTTGAAAATCTATGGATGTTTTAATAGATTCTTTAACAACCACATAAATCGTGAACCAACATGGCACCAGTAACGCAATCAAATAATTGCGGTTAGTATTATGTAAAAGAAGATTTCCAAGCCTCCTTTTGGTACAGAGACGCCCCTACAGATTGCGGGGCTCAGGGCAAGCCTGGTCCTGGCAAAAATACATACAGTCGGAGACAATATTAAGCGGACACTCTTAAAAATCGTATAACTTCTTTAAATTAGTCCAAAGGACTTGATTTTTTTAAGATGTTAGACCGTCTAGTTTGCTAGAAAATGAGTAAACAAGAACTTGATTCGATTGCAATTGCTAGGAATCATGCAAAATTTAAAAAACTATGTTTTCAACTTGTTTTCTTTAAACGAAAGTTTTATCAAAATCGGTCAATATTGCAACGATCGCGACAGGCTCAGATAAAAAAGTTGAAAAAATATCATCTTTTAAATTTTGTATGATTCCTACCAATTTCAATCTAAACAAATTATTATTTATTCATTCTCTAGCAAACTAGTCGGTCTAACATCTTTAAAAAAATAAAATCCTTTAAAACAATTTTAAAAAAGTTGTGCGATTTTTAAAGTATTAAAAATACCTAATTAAAAACAGGTAGCTGTACTGCTGTAGTTCATTACTAGACTGCGAATGTTTATGCAAAATAAAATTTTTATACATCAATTGCGATCTATATACATATAGGAGCTAAGTAAAAATTTATTTTACTCATTAATAATTTTTATATGTCAGAAATAGTATATCGACACTGTTGAAGTTTTTAATCTTTCTAATGTTTCGAATTGTAGCTACATAAAGATAATAATTCTCATGCAGTTTTTCAATCAGCTATATTTGCAAGTTGCTTCTTTGAAAATGAAGTACCGTGCTAAGTTTAACATTTATAGAAGATTACGAATAAGAACTTTAAGAAACAATAATTTTAAAAGCAGTAGAAAATGTGTTAAAACGTGCACACATTTATTACTGAATTTTTAGCACGAAGACACTTTTTTTTGGTTTCGGGTCAATACAAGTAGATTGAGAAAAGTCCCGATGGGGTAGTGGTATTTTAGAATTTCCTATGTATAATTTTATATGCGAGAAGGATTTCTTATCAATGTATAGGCAACTGAATGTGATTGGTTCTTAGATTGCACGATTCCGGAACGATAGTACTGATGTTCATTTGACGATATTGAAAAGCGTCTTTAAAATATTGGAGGGCCACGTTGTAGCTCAGCTGCACGAAACGATCGACCACGAAGTAAAAGTCTGGCATCGTGCCGTACTCCCGATATTCTTCATTGGAAGGAGAAGGACGAGGGAGCAAGAAATAGGAAAACGCAAAGTACCCGGCCAAGTTGAAGCAAAATGGCGTAAAAACGGAGCTTTGTCAATTAAACGACCCTGAAAGAAAAATTACGATACCAAATGGGAATTCAAGAATACTTTAATATTATGGACCGTTTCGAATAGAACTGGCGGTAATTCCTGTTCGTTAGAAATTACGGATATTGAGAAAAGTGTCAATTACATTTTACTGCGCCTGAATGACATTTATTTCACGCGCGAAAAAATATTACATTACCGTTCGGTATTTGCAACCCGTAGAAATCTTTACAAAATGATAGACCGTAAAGATATTTATTCCATTTTATTTTGTATTTCCGGAATCCATTATCAAAATAATATAAGTTTAGTACAAATGTTAATACTTTCAAGCTATATGCAAAAATATTTGCACGAAGATAAAATTTGTTTTTCGAGATACGAAGAAAAAATATGTACAATATTTTAACTCGAACTAAACCAAATATAGAATTGCATCAGGTATTAATTTATGGAAAATAAAACAGTTCGAAATCATTTTTGAAAAAGAATTATATATAACAAGCTCTTTCAGTAATTTTATCAGCAATAAATCTTTTCCTTTAAATGTTCTTACTACAACCGCTGCAATTTTACTAAATATTCTTATAGCTTTCAAATATGAGTTCTTCCAATGTTAGTTAGTAAACATGTCAAGTTCGAAATAATATCACTGGATATATCTTCCTTTTAAAAAATTCTCAAAGCTTGTCTTCGGAGACTTTTTAAGTTTATCAGAAGCTAAATTTTCTATAAAAATTATATTTATATTCATATTTTAAAGACCATTATACTATGATGGTAAAACAATTATAACTATAAATCGTTTATGGTTAATTTCTAAGTTCACTTAACTTAGAAATTGCTTGGAAAATAAAAATGTTTTGCAGCGATAGTGGACAGCAGAAGTTAAATCAAAATTCATTTCACCCTTTAATAGATTTTTTACATTAAAACATAATAACAATATTTTTCGGTTTTTTAAATCTTTTACTTTATTATGTTTTACCCAGTCAATTTCTTCATAAATGCATAAAGATCCGCAGTCTAGTTATACGTATACTATAAAGAGGTAATTTCATATTTCCGATTAAATTAATTATAACAAATTGAATCTCATTGGATGGTAACGTGTCGGTGATTAATAAATGAGTGATAATAACCGCCAACAAACTATTTCTGCTTCGTTTCGTCTCCGGTCGCAATTTATTGATTTCATCAAAGATATCTCCAAAAAGGGCTGAAAAGGTGAGATTGAGCCGCTTTTAGTCTTTGTAACAGTCCATAAAAGAGTGGCAAGAGGTAGGCAGTCAATGGCCTCTCTCACTTGGGAAAGGATGGGTGCTTTCAGCTTCCTTTAGCAAAAATCAATTTCGCTGACGCTACTTATAATCCGATTAATTAAAAGCCAGCGAGCGAGCGTTAGGGATATAACGCAGGGCTCCGGAACACGAAATACGAAATATCGTACGACATATTATGGTATAAAAAGGCCGGCGACAACGGATAGAAAAAAAATACAAAATAAAAGGAGAGAAAACGAGGCGAGTTTTAATCGATGTAAAATCCATCCGCCATTAGAACTTTTCCATACGGTGGAAAGTTTCAAAGTATAGTACAGGAAATTACATTTTAATTGCGTGCTCTTGGCCGGGACGCAGGGGGTTGTCGTTTATGCGGAATCGATAGACAAATGTTGCGTTCTGTCCAGATTGGAATATTATTCAAATGCTGCTGACACACATACTGCGCATCCGCGTTTCACGAAATCGCACGTACCCTTCGAATTGACCGATGGACTGAACAACGAACACGAAAATATTCGTGGAAAATCTTTCTACAATATTTTACATTATTATCATTATCAGTGTATTACGGATTTTATACATTTACAAGCAAAATGTGTTTAAAACCGTGAAACGAGTGGAATATTCTATTTGGCCGTCATTTCTCGCAATTCATGCAAATGTCGAGCATACATATATGAAAATATTCATTCTTTCCATTTATTAAAAAATGTTGCTTACCTTCTACGGCCTGTTTGGTTCAACTGATCCTCAACTAAATGCGGAATCTTGAAATCCATAGAAGCTACTAATTTTCGTTTTCATTTTCATATACACTGAGTATACTTAACTACACGACAGAATTGTAATGTACCCAATACACAATCAATGAAAACGCAAGTGAAGAACGGCTTCTTCATAAATCTTTTCTTCTAGCAATGTTTGTATCGATATTATCGACCGTATATCAAATATTGCATCTTGCAAGATTCGATCACGTTCGTTCCCAATCACGGTAATTTTTCACAATGGTTCAGGATTTTCGTGATCGCTTTTGATTGGCGGAGAGGATAATTGCAAGTCACAGCGACATAACCTGTCTGTTTTATATTGACAACATCAAAACAAAATTGCGACTTACATCGCATTTTTATCAAATGTATTAGGTTTGTGAGAAGTTTTTTAATCTATCCTTTGCGTTTTCTATAATTGTTACATAGACATAAAAGAAATCATCTGCAATTTAATACTATTTAAATAGATACTACGATTTCGAAATGGAGAGCAAGAATGAATTTTTTTCCGTTTTAAATACTGAAATGAGGGTACGATCACAATTCAAATTATATACAATAGGAACTACATTCATACTAAGTATAAGGAACTTGTAGATCCTGTCTTGTCAGCTTAAACTTTAATACTGTGATCTATAATCTATAAAGAACTTCAAAATTAATTTAACCTGTTTACACGATCGGCATTGAGCTTGTGCTGCCACCTAGGGGCTCCGCTCGGTAAGCGACGTAACTACCACACAACATGGCGGCGCTAACCTGTCAAAAACACTGAAAATCGCTTTATACATGTATAACATTTGAACTGAATTAATCCTCCAGGAGCGAAACTTAGATTTCTCACATTTTCTCGTCCAAATCTACTGGATAACGTAGGAAAACGGTAAAAATTTATAGCAGGAAGACTGTGTATGCAAGGAAAAAAGTAGCCTTCTAGCCTATTACACATCCAACAATTTAGAATATACAAAACTCTGTGAACTTGTAGTGATCTGTGCTATGGTGTTAAATAGTAGGGGCATATCATTTACAATTTATTGTTGCTTTATTGTTCTCGCAATCTCAGTTGTATATTTTGAACGAATATAATCGTTCGTGATCTATTCAGAGATAACGAGTATATGTATACTGTATACGATCACAATATGCATATCAAATAACAAAACAATTTATTTTTGTAGGACGTTTCTCAAACTATCATTTGCGTTTCATACAATTGTTAATTTTGTAAAACTTTATGCATAGCATGTACATTTACATAAACATATACATATATATTTACATAAACATTGTCTGCGCTTTTATACTATTCAAATGAATATTACGATTTTGAAATCGCGAAAAAGAATTAATATTTTATTTTCTAAAATACTGAAATAACGTACGGGAAAGACAATTGAACATTATTTATTTTTATCAATAAATTGTGTGTGTACAGAAAACGTAACACAAAAGACGTAAATACAGAAAACATTTTCCTTCTTGCAGAATAAATAGCAGAGTACATTGAAATACTGGAAAATAGTGCCTCAATACATGAAAGTCGAGAGACTGCAGCACAATTTGAAAATTTTAATATCAATTTAGTGAAGTGGCCAGGATATTCCTAGATCAAAATGGACAGTCCTGGAATGCAATTTGCAAGGAAATTTTTAATTAATAGGTAAGAAGGGATGGATGTTCTATACATTATTAAAATTTTTCATTGTACCAACTTGTATTATTGATATTATATTGTAACTATGCTGGTGTTATAGATATGCACAAATCAAAATATTACGTATTATGTATTATATATTATATATTTATATATGTATAATAAATATATTATATATTTATTATACATATGTATATTGTATACAGGGTGTCCCACGTAACAGTTCTCACGATTTTTCAAGTATTTGCGATAATCTGACAGAAAAATATTTTAAACAAAAGTTGATCAGTTTTCGATTGGCTATACATTGCAATAAAAAAAGTTCGAAATTTTTTTCTTTCTCAGTATTGTCAAGGCCACCTTCATTTTTGTAAATGGCACTTGGTATTTTTGACTTAACAGTATTATAGCCCGTATCAAGACGAATTCAACGACCTTTTATACCATGACCTTCGGATGACCTTGAAATAACATTTTTAAAATAAGAAGGTGGCCTTAACAACACTAAAAAAGAAAATTTTCGAACTTTTTTTTATTGTAACGTATAGCCAATTGAAAACTGATCGAATTTTGTTTAAAATATTTTTTTGCCAGATTATCGCAAGTGAATTATCGCAATTACCGCTTAATTGAAAAATCGTGAAAACTGTTACGTGGGGCACCCTGTATATAATAATATATATTTCTACTCATATATTATTTCTTTTATACTTATTTCACGTAATGCTATTAACATTTAGAAATCATTACATAAATGTTCAAGACTTTTGAACTATAGTTGTGCTGGACAGCGTTTTTTGATGCAAATGATCCCGTTTCGTTAATTTTTATACAATTTCACGGGAAGAACATGGATTTAACTAATCCATGAACATAATAACAAGGTTAAAAAATCTTCTAACGTATCTTGAAAGACTTTCCACAAGAATCGAGTTGTTTCAATTCCGCATTTGAATGAATGAAACGCGTGCGTTCACAAGACTTCATTATAACTTCAATGTTCTTTGACCAACCGTCGGAATATTTCATTGAACAAACCTGCCGCCAAGATTCATTTAAATCATTTCATCAAATCTTAATCTCAGCGCTACATTGTTCAATTGAACGACTGTTTTGCACAATTATGTTTCCGCAGAAATTTACCGAACACGCTTTCATTAATATTGTTGCAAAGCAGAGCATAGACATTACGTTCGGAATCATACTATCATGTTCCGATGAAAGCCACTGACATAAATTTGCCTTCGATCCTCCTTGCCATGACGCTTTGATTATTTTCCCCTTTCATTGTTCATTCTTACCATCCGCCGAAACTTTACGATCTGATTTCGATTCGAACCGAATGGCTGAATCATTTATGATAATTCTGAAATCATCGAAGGAACGAATTCCATTTATTTATAAGTACCTCTGAAATGGAATTGCATTATCGAATTTTCGATTTCTATGTATTATCATTTCCCGTTTATCTCGCGTTCCCAGCTTTATTAATTTATTATTACGCGATTACCCTTTTATGCGAAATTTTTGCTTTTGATCGCGTGAAATTGGCGTTTTGGAAAATGGAAAAAATTCACGGAAATACGAAAAAGCCGAAACCATGCGTCAAAGTGCGTTTATGAAGCTCAGGTGCAAAATTCGACCAGAGTTTGAATCTTGTACTTGGAATAAATTATAATAATATCAGCCTTGTGTGTGTGTGCGACTCGAAGTACTTGATAAATAACAAGTTATTACAAATAATAGCGAATGTATAATCAATTGAAGTATATTTATTATGTGTTCTATGGACGGTTAAGATTAAAAAACTAAAAGAGGAATTATTTGCGGCTCGAACGAATATTCTTGGTAAAAAACCCGTCATACTCTTAATTAACACGATGGCATACTACAATTTCCACATCCTTTGAGCTACTTTATTTCAGAATTTACCTAACAAAACTCTTTTACTTTCGCTAAGCTCAAAAACCATGACCCCAGGACGCTAATGAGGCAGCCAGTCGCTATCAGTATGACTTAATTACACCTCCTTTGTTTGCCAAGTCAGTTCCAGCCGATATCGAGAATCGACGGAGGGATTTACATGCTAGATTATTTTTCGCGCGTTCCCTTTTCATTATCAGTGCCTAACGAAGCTTGTTGCTCCCGTTTTTGTTCAACCATCCATTATTCTGAGCTCTTACAATTAAAATTTTTTGTCTAGCATCTCCGATATGTTCAATAAAATAGGGTTTTCACCTTTTTTGTTCAATCGACGACAAGTATTATTCTTCACTCGAGCACGGTTCAAAATTTCTGTTATTGCTAACATTAAATTGTTACCTTGACACATAGTTCTTTACTTCTCTAATTGTGCACTCATTATTATCACACTGATTTTAAATATTCTGGACCACAATACACGAAAATATGTCAAACAGGTGAAACTGTGCAACAGTCATTAAAATACACGAAAGATGTCCGGGCAACACGAGATCGCAATTTAATTCTGCAGCCTAGCAACATAAGGAAAAGTCGTACGTTTCAAGTAACTCAGGTTACTTCAGTTTCCAACAGAAAGCAGCTTGCATGTATACTTTTAATTGCTGCGCAAGATTTTCGTCTTCGCCGCTGTGTAGGTGTTTTTTCTACACCGTGCACACGTTCAAAGAATTCTCATTATTACGGCAAACACATCAAAATTCACCAACCTGCTCTTTCAAAACTTGCCTCGTTCTCCAGAAGGTTCTGTCTGGAAATTTTCGAAAAATTGTTCGACAATTGAAACGCTATCTGTTTCGCAATTTGGGAATTGCGCGATAACCAGAGCTAGTGTTCGCGAGCCGGTGCATTCGAATCGAAATAAGCTCGACATTTGGTGGAAAAGTTACGCTTCTCACCGGAATAGTCCTCGTTAAAGCAGTTTTTCAGGGAAGGACGGCCTTGTTTCGGTAACGGTAATGAGTAATGGGAAAACCGATAGCAATTAGGCTCGAATCGCGTGATTGCAGTGATACCGCTCGCGCCATTACTTGTTCTTTAACCGCACGTCCCGCGAGCGAGCGAGTCTCTCCTTGCGCTTGGCGCAGTTCCGCTCCATCGTTGCTTCATTATCCGTACTTAACGAAGTTTTTCTGCAAAGCACCGCGATCGATTCGAACCAGTTTCTGGCGCAAATTGGGTCATCAAGCTGCTGCCAGGAAAATGCTCCTCATTCCTAATTTAGTGCCTGATAAATAAACTGCCTGTTAATTACTGTCTACTGTGGAGGACGAAACAAAGTTTAAATAGTAGTGTGTACACAACTACTCCAATTATTACAAACTCAAATTTTATGTCAAATTTTATCTCATTATTTTATTAACGACATGTGCAAACTTAATTCAATTTTCTTTGCATAAAACACAATATCGTAGTTGTTGCATATGTGTGACGCTGTCGGCTAATGCGTTAAAAATAATATAAACTTGCTTATTCTTTATTCGTTCTCGTGGTTGGACAAAATGGATTATGCTGTCAATAAATTACGGATCTTTATGCAATTAGAATTGTTTAAGCTCAAATGCTTTGTCTAATAACTTTAACAACTTAGAAAGAATTAACAGCATTTTTAAGTAATTGTTTTATATTTCATGCATAAAAATTTGCACTCTATCTTTATGTACTGTATGTACACATATGTTGTATACAATACAATGAGTGTAAAAAGTATTCGTACGCCCTTTAAAATAGAATAACTTTTTTATATTTGTACCAAACGACCTGGTTTTTTATAATTAATTAGAAGCATTGGTTTACGAAAGGATATGCAAAAAAGATTTTCCAAAAATTATAATCTACAAGGTTACGAATACTTGTTACACTCACTGTAAATATCACATAATCTGAAATTGATTGTTACTTTATATCTTTTAAAAGTAGAAACCACTTTTCATAATATGTATTGAATTTACAAGTTTGGTTTAAGAAACGAATCTGTCGTCCGGCACACACAAAAAAGTTGTCGTCTTTTTAAGAGTGTCCTAACACTTTTTGTCTGTACATGTTCTCCACAATAGAAATAACAGTCCATTCATACAGATACATTTTTAGGAGCAGATGGTAGGTTCTCCGGGGAATAAACTGTTTTAATAATGAATGATAGTTGCGCTCTGTCCTCTGAGCTTTGTCAGTATGCACCGGACGTCGCAGCTGGGGACATTTGCAGAAAAAGCACGCAGCTATCAGAGTGTTTGCAAATGGAAGCATTAGAGATCGGAGTTGATTTCTCTCTGCGAGTCCCGGCCAATTTTGAACTTTTGACGGATCCCACGGTGAAAAGAAGTTTTCGGAGGAAACGTCGCTTTAAACTACGTGACGAGGGCGAAGAAGCTGCATTTGCATCTCAAACGCTTCAGATTAAGAAGTTGAATCATTCCCATGATGCATTACAGTACACAGGGTTTCTTACCGCGTGGCCAAATGTTCTTCGCAAAGTAGGTTGCACGAAACTCGTATAGAATGGTCAGAGCTCGAAAAGAACTTTTTAAAAAGTTCCGGCAAATTGTAACAGCGGATACTTCAGGAGAAGATTGAGGCACTGTTCTCAAAGATCTTATATAACCATTCGGAAACGCCGTTTATTTCAGTTTCGAAAGTTTCGTCAGGTTTGCGGATTTTTTCCTGATGCCCGGAAGTTGTTCGAACGTGATAATTTAACGAAGACAACAGGCATTGTTTGTTTAACTCGCTGACTGCGAATAAAGGGGGTAGCTTTAAGGGGCTGTTCCCATTCTTCAGGCTGTTTCGAGGCTGTGTTTTCGGGTTTTTCTTTGCGAACGAACTAAACAATATATCGTTGCGAAACTTACGCACGCGTCCGTGCGTGCTTAAACTACATTTGTGAATTTTTATTCTTTGTTTGCTTCAAAACTGCAGTAATTACTCGCTGGGAAAGCGGATCGGTTGAAGAAACGCCCTTTCGACCTTTTGGGAAAATTTAGTCTTTTAAACTGCTTAAGATATTGTTCAGAATTCTTCTAGTTGTTCTAAATTATTCATTAATTTTTTTACAACACAAATTAGGAGAAAAGTCTCTATGCAAAATAATAAATGTTAATATTGATTGCAAGACACAGGAGTCAAATAAACATTTTTTATTCAGTTTAATTTTCTAAATAAGCTGAAAATAATGCACTGATGTTCTTAAATTTTTTAATACGTCCACTGTATTTGTTTATTTCCTTAAGTGCACAAACATTTTGTGCGAATTTTTGCGTCGAGACCACGAACCAAGGAAGATTCTGTCAAGTCTGGTTCAGGTCAGCGGTCTCCGGAGAGATAAATGGCGCTGACGTTTCGCAAATCGAGGAAAGGACTATTCATGGTTGTCAATATATTTTTGATACTTCGTTTCGAGGAGAAATACGTTTCATCCACTGGGAAGCTGTGCTACTGTATCCGCGCGTGTACGATTGTTCGCGCGAGAGATGCGGTCGTATCTCCCTTTACCCGCAGACACACGTAAACAAAATAAAGCACAGGAACGTGACGCGGGCACGCTAAAGCCTTTAATGTTGTATGCGTAAGATTACACGTTTCAAACTTTACTCTGTTATTTGCCGCGGCGCGAAACATCATATTTTCTTGTAGACATTGCCGCGCCGCGTTGCGTCAAACATAAAATGTGAAATATTGTTATATCTTCATTACGTATTTGGTAGGCACTACATTAATCTCCACTTTTACAGGGCATCGTCAATATAGAGGGTGTCCCAAAACTCCGCAGAACCCGGAAATGGGAGCTGAGGAAATTCCTTAGGTCATTTGAAGCGACATTTTCCTCTGCAAAAATGGCGTCCGCGGCTTTGTTTATGAGTTATTAACGAAAAACACGTACCAATCAGTTGGCGCGCCGGGCCGAGCTCTGATTGATCCGTATTTTTCGTTAATAACTCGTACACAAAGTCGGGAATGCCATTTTTGCAGAGGAAAATATTGATTCAATTGATCTCGGGAATCTCCCATTTCCGGGCTCTGCAGGAGTTTTGGGACACCCTGTAGACTTTAATCATTACCGTATAGAGTAATTAATTATTGTTCCATACATGTTTGTGCATCTGAATCTTTTACAACAGTGAGACAGATTGGTTCAATCAGGTCAGTCAGTAATATTTTTTTTCCAGGGGTAGTTCGACGCCAAAGTCACGTTAATATTTTAATCACCTGTTGAGCCTCATAGCCAACTCTCGCTGTTCCGTCCAATATGATAACAGCTGAATTAATGTTTCACGTATTCCACTGTGCTGGCGTTAAATTGAACATTGTCAATATTAAGAGCTCTCTCATTTAATCACATGTATTGATCACACCTTACGATCTCATTCCCTAGATAAATTATACAATAATTATTCTCGCAAATATTTGGATTTAGTCAACAGACTGGGGATCATTCTTCCCACAAAAGCTAATGTCGGTTTCACCCGGGAATGTTGTCATTCCTTTACGAAAAACATCATCCTATTTTATTTATTAGTCTTCTGACAAGAACTAATTCTCCCTATGAAGTTTATTAATTCTAAATTTTTATTTTCGTTTACCTAGATCGAACTTGAAGTTGACTATGAACCTTAATTCTTTTAAATCACATCCTTGAGCATTTATTCTTTATAGTTTCTTCCTTCTTTCAGTTACCATTCCTTTAAAAATCGCTTAAATTCTTAATTAAATGAAAATCTTGTTGAGACCATGTCAGTTAACGATTTATCGTAATAAATATTATGATATAGTAATGCATTTCTGTATTCTAACAAGTATGGAAGTTACAAAGGATTTGTTGCATGCTTCAATAAATAAAAATTTACAATAAGCCTAATCAATACAATTCTATCCTTTCATTCTTCCGTTCGCTCACTCATTACTCATTCCCCTTCTTTGTTTCCTCTTTCTACAAAAAATGAGCGATTTTTAGCCATAATAATAAGTAAATAAACAGCACCAAAGATTCCTATAACTTTGTCACAACTTTGCCCACGTATTATCCTTGTCGTATCACAGTGTCATTACATCCGCAAGCCACCGTTAAAGCTCGGAATTGCACCCTCGTCTCGCGTGAAACGAAGTAACTTTCACGCCACTATCGGCAATTTCATATGCAATGGCGGCTACTCGAGCTCCCTTCAATTATAAAAATCCCTAAAAGAGACTCTACAAGGCAAAGTCGAGCGACAATAATTGCCAATCAACCCGACGCTCATGCTTCTTTAGCTTTGAATGTTCAATTCCCGGAAAGATATTGCAAAACTTGTCTATCCTCGATTATTTCGTAATTATTGTTGCGTGAACGATTAAAACGAGCGAGTGATAATCAAGCCGTGTTACGTTGAGAGCATCGTAAGACTCGACAGAGCGAGCGAGCGGGAAAGAGAGAGAGAGACAGAGAGAAATGCATTTGTCGATATCTTGTCGCATGAACTTTACAATCTAGTTTCACGAGCGGACCACGCCGCTGACTCTCCTAACTTACAAGAGAGTGAAAAACAGAGGGAAAGTCACTCGACTACCAAGCATCCACTCGAAAAGTCGAAACCAAAGTCAGATGTTGGAACGCGAACCGTGCGACCGCGGCAAAAGTTCTATCGCACGCTCGACGGTATTCCGATGAAACCGCAACGTGCATTCGCACCCCGTAAGCATCCGCCGTTGCACCGTGTTGCAACCCTCGGGGCTGCGCGCGGAGCCGCGGGCTGCACCTGCGAACGGTGCTTCGGTAGTTTGCTCCCCAGGAGCAAATAATTTCGAAACGAAATTACGGAAAGCCGCGCGCGTTCCCCATCTAAATAGTCAAATTTCGTCGCCGATGCGTTACACCGCCCCGCCGCCGTAAAACTCGCGACCGAACGGCCAAGGAACGGAACAGATGCGCGCCGAACGCTTTTCCCTCAATAAGCGGATGAGCTCGTGTAAACGCTGCCAAAATTTACTTTCTTGTTCGTCATAGAGAACAATTTTTTATACAGTTTCAATCACTTGTCGATTCTACCCCGCCCGCAATAAATACATGTTTTATAATCGCATCTTGAAGTCTCAGGGTGGA
Source organism: Lasioglossum oenotherae (assembly GCA_028455765.1). Classification (NCBI taxonomy): domain Eukaryota; kingdom Metazoa; phylum Arthropoda; class Insecta; order Hymenoptera; family Halictidae; genus Lasioglossum; species Lasioglossum oenotherae. The sequence continues at coordinate 1,798,824 of CM052293.1, read as the reverse complement.
CTAAAATAAAAATGTTCTACTCGAATCTCGAATCTCGAATAGGTGACAAATAATACGACAGTATTTTTTAATTCTGCTAGTGCTTCTACTGTTTCCAATTACACCTACTCATTTTCGCCATGAATGCATAAAATCCTAATTCAAACAGCCCTAACTTCGTTATTCTTACAGATATATTTTTGAATATATGTTCTTTAAGAAAATGCAAAAAGAAACCTCGATTTTTTTCAAGGTTCTGGACCAGAAGACACCCTTAAACGCGCCGCACGCGGAATGGTATTAAAAAGGTGTCGGGGGCAAATTGAAATAGAGTGATAATAATAAATGAGAACGAGAGGGAGAGATACCGGGAGAGAGGAGGCAATTAAAATTCAAGTGAGTCTGGCATGTATAACCGCGTACGCTCCCGCGGAAGATAAGATGCGTTTAGAAGCGTTCACGCGAGGGCGGAGAACTGTTTGCCATCGGAAGTTATGTTTAGTGTTTTCAAACCGCGAGTTTCGAGGCGTTCGTTGTTAATTAATTTGCATCGCGAGCAAACAAATGTATTCATTTCGCACAGTTATTTCCACGGAAGCGAATATACGAGTTGAACGCAGCTCCACTGTTCGAGATTATTAAGTTTTTTTTCTTTGTTCCCCGCATAGTATTATACGAATGATAATAATTTAAGTGTTCCAAAACTGAATGGCTTTTTTATTGTGGCAGTATTTGAGCCGGTTTAAGAAATAATGGATAAGTTTTTTGATTGTGTTAATATACTGCATATTGTTCGACGATTAATTTTGGAAAGGAGAATTCTTTGAATTTTAATTGTGTTGTACGCGGTGAGGTTATGTTAAGTCGATTATTTTTTTTTTGTATTGTAACCGAAGCGAAGGGGCGGATTAATTCATTAATTTAGAATATATATGTAAATTGTCTAAATTCTAGTGTTAAATAACCAAAAAATTATAGAGGTTTCAGTAACCATGATCACGTAATAAATTAGTCCTAATTTCCCAAAAAATATAAGTCGTTTGATCCACTTTTAAAAATAGTATTCCCACTTGACGATCCGAATACTCATGCGAATCATTTACGTCATTAGATTAGACTGCGGGTTTTATACATTTACGGTAAAAGCGATTGTGTAATTTTAAACAGTGAATTAAGACATTCTGAGGACCTTTATTGAATATATTATTATATTCAATTTATTAAGATCATTAAAAAGAAAGAAATTTTGTCTTTTGATCCAAATCATTTTTATTTTGCATTAAGATTCGCAGTCCATGCATTGTATATCACTAGGCTGCGGATATTTATGCAAAATACAAATATTCTTCATTGATTCTGAGAAACACACACAGTAATAAAATAAAAATTGATTTCATCCCTTAACGGCTTCATTACATTAAAAACAACATTGCAATATTTCTAAATTTTTCTAATCCTTTACTGTTTTATATTTCACGCAGCCAATGTCTTCATAAATGCATAAAAATCCGCAGTCTATTATATATCAAATTTCATTTACGTGGAACACACTCGCTGACATGTTCGTCGAGAAGTGACTCATTTGCGACGGAATGGCCCTATCGACAAGAATGCGTCCAGTTCGACAAGAATGTCGAGATTGTGTTGGCAACTTGCTGACAAAAATTCTAACGAAAGGCAACGTAGCCGGTTGAGCCCTCTAACAGTAGAACTCCGCGGATTCCGAGGGAAATACCGGGGGATCTTGGACGTTAGGTTTCAGCGTACGTCAATTCCACGGTCTTTTCTTTTGTCTCGATCGACTTCTGCCGCAGTTGAATCGAAAGACCCGCCCACGCCAGTCTGGGCTTCGATAATCCTCACGGGATAAGAGGCCGGGTTAAGAGTGGGCGGCGCAGGGAAGGGTAACGCCTGATAAAAAGTCGCGACCTGAAGGGCCTTTGGGAGGGCTCACCGTGGCGAGTTCACGGATTACGCTAATAGCAACCCCGTGGAATTTATACCGGCGCCGGATTAAAAGTTCAATTTCTGTTCGTGGCCCCGGCAAGACCGAAACGTCGATTCAATTACGATTAAAGGATTAACAAAATGCGTGAGGACGTAAGGTGCTCTGCTCCTCTGCGTCCTCTTTTCCCCTTTTCTCTTTTTCTCGTCGTCGATCGTTCGCTTCCTTCCTTTTTCCCCTTTTCATCTTTTTTTTCTCCTTTTTCTTGCTCGGAAGCTGGAATATGCCTTCTAGAGGATCCTCCAACGCTGCCGAGTCGACTGACTCAAGAGGGCATGATAATCCAACGAGGCTTTGACACTTGACTATCCTGAGGGATCTGTCACGGATTTTTGCCTCCTCTGCCAGAGACTTTCTGCCATCCTTTTTATTTCTGATGCAGCTCTTCGGTTTTATTTTGTCGCAGTCGTCGTGGGAGTGCCTTTTGATATCGTACATCGCGCTTTTGATTCTACCAGATGGGTTAAAGCGAGCCATTTCGGGCTCTTTATTTTGCGATTAGAGTCGCTGTTACGGGAAACTGCATTTTACGAATATCCCGTCATCGGTGTATTCGAACGACGCAATGTGTGCATGCAGCACACGCTGTATTTACTCTCTGTATGTGCATAACCATCAAATCAAATCAGCAATATTTCGGTGTAATATTTACAATCGACACGCTCGCAGACTTGTTACAACGTTTACTAAATGGAAACGCGTAGCACTGTCAGTTGAAACTAAATGTCAGGATATTAAAAAGCCGAAGAATCACAAGTGGAACTAATAACGAGCTTCATACGCAAATACAATGTTGAATGAAATTGAAAAATGGGCAAGTACCATTTTAAAATAGGAAAAACATTATAAGAATTTAGGAACATCGATAACCTTGTATAATCCTGAAAATTATTATGTCGTATGCGAATGAATTCGTTTTGGCACCCACTTTTGTATGATATAAAAGCATTGCATTTAAAAATTAAGGATCACGTTTATTTTTAGTTTCGCAAATTTGAAAGATTCCAATGATTAAAAGAAGTTAACTGTCAATTATTTTCCACTTATTGAAGTTATTATAGAGGCAAAGCAATTTTCACTGGGTTCTAATTTATTGCAATTGCACATCCTTCTAATCTATTGTATTCGCACATCCTTTAAACAGGAATAATATGTTTTTAATTGGACCAAACGATGTCAGCGTTTCAACGAAAGTCAAACGAAGTCAAGATTTTTATCTTTTTTATTGAAGCGTATAATGAGAATTTTTAAAACATGCACAAAATTTTATGGATAATCATTAACGTTGCCATGTGTAACCAAATCGTAGGAAACTGCGATTTAAGTAAATTGCAAACCCCAAATTAAGAATTTATACATTTTTCAATTGTAGCTTTTTATGTGCCTCATATTTCAAATTGTTTCTCGCACAATATCACACTTACTTAACAATAGCCCTCAAACGTGACTAGTATATTAGCAGTTGCAATTATAACATAAGCAACGATAATTATGCCGATAATTATCGATAATAATCGACAAGCACCCCTCTATATTGGACGCTGTAGTGAAAAATTGTTAACACAACAGTTGTGTATCTCCCCATTAGTTTATTTGTCCGAACCATTAAAAATTAATACGAAATAAAATGCGGGTACGTTAATACACGTGTATTTAAATAGGGATCTCTATTAGTTTGCCCAGCACTGTAAAAATACCCGAAAACGCAATCAAGTGTCAGTTGTTTCGTATTCAACTAACGTGTGACCCACCCCAAGTCGTCAGAGAACTCATTGTCAGACGAATTGAGTAATTCGAACGAATATAAAGATAGTGTAACCGTAGAATGCTTATTTTATTCCCGAACCAGAGCTCATATCCGTTTCATTCGCCAAACGAGCAGCGTATATTCGCGAGACACTCCGGCATCGCGTTTCTCCTGCTGTCAACGCGAGCATAAATCGACCAAAGCTCGATTTTCGTCAGCAATTTATGCGGAATGGCTTTCACCGCGGAAGATTCATGAAACTCGACGGAGCATCTTGAATCCAGGAAACGTTTCGTCCAACAGAGACCCACGTAGCTCATAAATCCTAACCGGATTGACACTTTCTGTTGCAGAGTTCCGGAAAGGGGTGCCGTCTTGACGAACTTCCAGCTGCGAACTATGAACTTGGAGGCGCGACCGTTGATTGAGCACGCCGCCCAGCAAAACCTACCAACGACTGGCAACTGATGTGTTCATAATAAATGGAGGATGTCTCACGGCCTGTTCCTGGCGTGTTTGAGACCGGTGATCTGATCATTCATCGTTAGACGTTCGCCCGCATCGGAACTTTCGCAATACCGAAGAAAGTGTTTGGAGGGCTCGGTAGTCAAAAGTTAGAAACCAAGGGTTTCCTCGAACGAAAATAAGAGAAGATAGGCGGATCGCCTGCCAGAGCGTTGACTGAGCTCGCTTCACTTCGCTTCGCATCGCATCGCAACGAAACTTCGCTTTCACGGTGAAACGTTCGCCGGGGCCTTGTCAAGATACGCGGAAAACCGTTGTCAGCAGTTTCATCGATCAATTACAGTCTCCGAAACGTTCCTGCGACAAGAGCCAATCGAGGGAGCAGTGACTCGCATTGGCCGCGGAGTGGCGCGTTTAAGATCCCAACTTCCCAAATCCTTCATCAACCATTCAGCGGTGCTGAGCCCGGCAGCCTATCCTTTATCAACAGCGGGGCTTAAACCGCTCCCGCCGGAAGCTTTACGGATCAAGTTCCTGCGTATCTTCTCAAATAAAGAACCGAGGAAAAGGAGGACAGCCGGAGAGCATTCCAGCTACGTACGTTCCTTGGAAAATAAGTTGTTGCCGCTACTCCCGCTGCATTATCGATGAAAAGTGCTAACGGGCGAATCCAGTATCAACCAGTCTACGATACCGTGTGCACTCTCTCTCTCTTTCTCTCTCTTTCTCTCACTCTTTCGCGCGGCGAACTTTCGTCCATAACTTTGGAAATAACGACGCAAGAAGAACGGAATCCGAACAAGAGAACAATAATTTGTCTTTCCGCTCGAGCCAGAAGAACCGGCCGATTTATTAATCTCCCGAGTCGAAAACTGCTGAAGGCAATACCGGAAACTCGATCATCCACTCTCGAGCACATCCCAGCGTTCCCTACGATCTATTCTCAAAGCTCACAGCTGTGATCTTAATATTCATATCCGATCAATGACAAATCGATTTTTCTAAACGAACTGTAGGCTATTTCTAACTTGTTCGGCGCAGCGCAATAAGTATTTGGTATATGTAGAAGCCGGGATAAATCAGTTGAAGTAAACGCAGAGATTTGAGCCGAGCCTCAGTGGAATCAGCTTCTCAACGTGTTTCACCAGCGGGTCGACGACGTAATGAGCTTGAAGTAGATGCGTGATTCTGTCGTCTAACTGTCGATAAGAAGAGATCCTCGTTTCTCATTGATAATAGCGGAGAGGTAAACCAGTTGTTGCTGTTGCTGGGATGCCCCCATGACAAGAGGGAGGCTCGTGGTGATGTCTTGTTGCTGCTGGTGCTGCGACGGCCTTGGCGGTGCCGGTTCCTCAAGTGCTGGTGCTGGAGGTGTAGTTACTGGTGCGTCCGGAGGCAGTGTCGTCGTTGGCAGTGACGCCAATAACGCCGGCGGTGGTGGTCTCGGTATCGCGTCCGGTCTATCCGCGATGCTGTCGTTGGTAGTCGTCACCGTTGCCATTAGCACAGGGGAGTGGCTTCTGACGGAGGAGAAGCTGCCCAAAAGTTCCTCGAACACTTCCGCGGAGCCTGACTGCAAAGTTACCTACAGCGGCCTGTGGAGAGTCTGCGTGGCAATAAGTAAGTAGTTTTCACTTAGCCCGAGTTTCGAACTTCGAATTCCCCGATCCTCTACGTCATTTGAATATTTCCTTGGTGTTTTGTCGCGCCCGTCGCGCCGATCCCTCGAACTTCAACGGGTCTATGCAGACTGCGCAATTGATACTCCCGCGCGTATCCAATTACACCTCTGACGAGGACTCGGGCCCCCCTTTCAGCTACAAAGTCACGATAAATCACCAGTTATTTGAGATACTGCTCCTCCTATCAATTAACGTTATTATCTTTCAGCTTCTTACAGAAATAATGTCATAGTTTTTACCAAAATAGTCCCATAGAAGATCCTAGGTCCTAAGTCCTAGATCGAGGCCATCTAAATATACATTGCTGTTATTGTTATGAAAATTTTAATGGTTCTCAAAGGTGAATATTGTGGAAGAAAATGTTTTTTTTTGTCTTTTCGAGGTCATCATCATTGTTTATTTAGAGAATGTGTATTTTTGCTATTCCATCATGTAGCAAACCACTGTATTCATCTGAATATGCTTGCATGACCGTCTTCAGGTGACCTTGAACACTATAAAATGAAGTTGATAGACAAATGATATGAGAACTTACGATCTATGTTATTAATGTTCAAAATGATGTCCTTCAACAGTGATGCATTTTCTGAAACACATAATCACGGGTTGTGATGCACATCCTATTGTTTCCACAGTAATTGCAACGCAGACAGTAATTATGAAGGTTATTATCTTCTGGAATTGTAGGTAGTTATTGGTAAATGTCCTTGTTCAGTTTTAGTATTAGTGATCCATCATGACATCTTTACTTTAGGCTTACCATAAGGAATTTTCTAATTGCTAAATGAACTTGTCCCTCATCCTGGTATTTACAAAATAATCCATAAAATTTATAATTTGGATAAAGATCCTTAGTCTACTCATCGTGTATTTCAAGGTTTTATCAGAAAAAATGGTTAAATTTTAAAGACTTCATTAATCAATTGTATAGTCACCATTCTCTTCTACTATTAGAAAATCGGTCACTATATTTCACTATATTTCAAGTTGTTGTCGTTATCTTATTTAGCTTATGGGGAAGATTGAGGGGGGCGTTGGGTATTGTCCCGAGGGCGACGCTTTCGAATAAACGAAGTTAAACCTCTAACGGTTAGAGCCATACAAGCGTACCTTCGATTTTACAAGTCCAGTAGCAGATAGTATCTTGCTGTATCTGCCTAGAGTACCCTTTATGAGTACGTGTGGTTTCATTGCTTTTGACGGAGCTAGTGCAGTGTCCTGCAGAGCAATCTGCGGCCACGTCTGATCTAGCGCGTTACAATCTATCTGAGCTATTCTCGTGGATCAAGCCAAGAATCTATCAACTTCTTCTCGATTGGTTAATAATTGTGTATCGTAGGCGATATATACATCAGCACGTAAAGTTCATCTTCTTGGGCTGTAGGGAAGAACACGTAAAAAATTCATAGGAACCCTCAACTCGACGGCGAGTGGTAAAACACTGTAAATCTTACCCCGGGCCGCTAACTTAGTTGCGAAGAAAAATGGTCGGTCTGTATGGGAAGTACCGTGGTCTGGACCCCAGATGTCCATGGTCTAAACCTTTCGAGTAACAGTTAAAAAGATCTATCTTGCAGTGGAATGCTCGTAAGAGTCTCAAATCGGAAAACACATTCACCGGCTAATAAATGGTAGAGAAAATCCAATTTTGTAAAGTTATTTGAACAGTTAGCATTGCAATAGCTACTTTCTAGGTAGTTATACCGAACACCTTCGTTAGCTGAGTATTAAAAAGCTCTAAACTCTTGCAGTTCAATGTTTTTGCTATTGAAAACTACTGAATGACTCCACTCCCTAATATTTAGATTAATTTATTCGCGAATCTGACGATCGGACTGCGAATATTTAGGCTGAATAAAAATCTGCTGCATCGATCACACGAAACAGGAGACAAATAGAAATTGATTTCATTCTTTATCCATTATTCCAGTCGTGAAGCAAATAAGTACATGAAATATAAAACAACTTTAAAAAACAATAGGTCATTAGAAAAATGCTAGGGGCTATAGGGCCAGAAATTAGTATACAAGGCTTGGGCCAAATTAAAAGGTTAATAGAGCATCAAGAAAAACCATGTTGTGTCAAATTTTAACCCTACATCTCGTCCGAGAGGGTAGTTATGGGGTAAAATGGAAAATATTAGTTTTTGGCCTATTTTCCCTATTTAGTTATATGCGAAAATTCTGGAAAAAATCTAACAGGTGTTAAATAACCAGATGGATATAGACTCCTACTCATTTTTTCCATAAATGTATAAAATCTAGAACCTAATCTAGTGCTGAAGAACGACTTAGTTTTCTTGTTCATCGTTTCAAGATAAATTATCTCATCACGTCATTGTTCTGTCCAAAAACGGCACATAGCATTCCTTGTAACTGCAGCAATCAGCTTACTGTGTAATCAGCTTAGACAGTTCGGGAAAAGCAACGACAATAGAAGCTGTAAAGGTAATCTCGAAACTGGAACCATTCAAGCCAGCTTATCGTCGTTCGAAATGAATGCTGAATGCTGAATGCAAACCGCAGTCACGCAAATCTAAAATAACTTCTTCCCAATTTGCTTATCGCAAGAATGAATTTTTGTACTGTTTGCTTTCTGGTGCTGCTAATTATTTCGGGTTCATTGAACACTGTACTGTGGTACTCGGACGAGAGTTACATTTTCTACATTGTTCTATGTATACATATTGTTAAAACAGCCTGAAAACTTAATATGAATGCAAAATTATATTATACACTATTATATATAAAATAACAAATAATTGAGATTTATGTGCGCCACATTCGTTGTAGACTTATTACTAGATGAATGAGTCAAACAAAATTGTGAAGAAGCTGGGACGAGACGGGATAGCTATTTTTCAGAATTATATTATAATTTTATTATTATATAACATAATTTTTTAAGAGAACCATTGTGTTTCAACCTACGGTTCCTGTTGTACTTTCTATACTTGTAACGAGTTTCTTATAAGGATCGTTGCCTAATTAAAGATTTTTAGTGTCTACTGTCGCCATTGAAAATTCTATTAATTGAATTTCAAATCTCTGTGCTGTATAAAATAGAACTGCTGTTAAATACTTTCCAGTGTCTTTAATAAAGTTAAAAATCTTCTAAATACTAGTATTGAAAGAACTGAATAAATTATATTATCCGAGATTATTTGTTCACGATTAAAATTGCCATTGCTGTTGAAAACGTACTAAAGTGGAACTTAAGCTGTAAACATGCTTATTTAAAAATAACATTATTCGAGCTCAGGTCCAAGAAGAGGACTCGGCGTAACGGAAAATGCTTAAGGGAATCCAATAGAATCGAATAAGTTACATCGAGGAAGATTGCGTTGTCAATTCTCAAACGTGCAATATAACAAGCATACTTGCGTTCCTGGATCGTCGCAGTTCCCTTCCAAAGCCTTTTTAACGTGGATGCAACGAAAAGGCATTACCAAGCACTTTTCCCGGAACTGGTGATCTCGTAGCAACCGAGCCCGCTTATATAGCTTGTTCATCGCGTTCGATACGTAATATCGGAATGGACACACGGCAGCGGGAACAATAACGGAAATTGAAAAACTCATAGAGAAATGACGTAACCGGAAGATTGTTTGGGATCTTGGACGGAAGTGCACCGAAGCACTCCGACCGGCGAAATCGTATTTAAGGAAATCTAATTCGACGTCGTCGTTCGAGCTTTTTGCCCGGACCGGACGGGGGCCGTGTCAAAGAGTAAAAGCCATGACCGCACGTGTTCCCGTTGCTGCTCATTGACCAAAACGACCCACCACTTTGTGAACAGGACAGGTCTGGCCGGGCTCGCACTGTACATATATTGAGCAAAACAGAGTCCCTGAAATTTGCAGAATTCATTCCACTCTATTTAAACGTAACTTAGCAGCAGACTGCACGTACAGTGACTCCCACCAATATTCGGACGCTTTGAAAATGACGATAACTTTCTTAATATCGGACCATATACGATTTAAACTTTTTTCAGCAGATAGAACGATTCGTTTGCGACACAAAGGGAATGAAATTTTTTGGAAAAATTGCGAGCCGTCGGCACTGCAGAGACAATACTAAAAGTTGTATTTTGCAACTTTTTTATGTGTGCTTATATGGAAAATTTAGGAAACACATTCCGCAGATCTGTATCAATTAAGCATATTCTGAAAATTTCATCAAAATCGATCCACGTTGCAATGTTTTATTCGTAGTTTCGAAGTTTTATTCGTAATTTCATATTATAAGGGAGTATTCGGAGAATTATTACATTTTTTGTACGTATCTATCACGTAAACTACGACCTATTAATCTCACAGATCGTAAAGCAAGTGTTCGCGTTCACGACTACAGCTTTTCGATCTCATGAATAATTAATTTCAACAGAAATCGGGTTCATTAACGATAAGAATTAATTTACTTTGGATGAGACAAGAACCTGTGCAAACGTCTGAAAACTTTCCGATAATACGTCAACTTAAAAGGAACTTAACGAACTCTTTGATGCTACATTAAAAGGCTGTTAACTGTTCTAATTAACCGTGGTCCGTCTGTAGCCAAATAGCCATTAATTTTTCAATTACAGATGGATAAACACCCGCGGAAAATTAGCAAAGTAAAAATCTTTCAGCGATGGGATTACTTTCGATAGATTTATAACTGAAAGAAGAGTGAATTCAGAGGTGAAATATTGCTGATACAAATTCGTTGAATGTTCCATACGCTTTTGATTATCTGCTACTGACCGAGTGCTAGTCGGTTTCAGGTACCTCATTCAATATATTAATAAACTAGCCGATTAATTGTTTCTGATAATTGAACGAACGTTAATTGTACTTGGTCAGCGAGACTATTTTAACACTGTGTTAAATGTAAATCGGTGTGAAAGCAACTTGTTCCACCTATGCTAGCGCAATTCGTTGAAAACGGTATTATGTTGTAAGCTCATGATAAGTTGACATTCCAGTTCAGTAAATATCAGCACAACAACCCCATTGTGTTTATATGCACGCTGAATTGATTCTACGAAATGCATGACTGCGCCGCGATCGTTTTACCGTGGCTTCGAGTAATCATGCGAAAAAGTAAATACGCGAAAAAATAAATCCACGGGAAAGGTTATTCGGTTGGTCTATGCTAAATATTAGCTTGGCAACTAAGTTCGCGGCCTCTACATTTTCTCAAACAAAGTAATTTATATATATTTTTTAAGCACGAGTATTTTATAACAAATTAATCGTGAAATTCAGAGCTTTCCAATAACATACAGTTCAAAAGGAATGGTCACTGAATGAGGTAATAATGAATAACTGTAAATTAATTCGTACAAGTTTGTATTCGCATAAAACTGAATTGAGTTTTAGTTATAGGCTCCTTATCTTTACATTTATTGTATGGAATGAATAATGGATTTCTTTAGGATCTTCTATTAAAACTTGTATTCACTATCATCGTATTCGGTATTGAATTAAACGTGGGAGTAAATTAAATCACCAATTAATTAATGAACACACTTCTCCGCAATATTTCTCGTTTCCAAGATCTAGACCGTCGAGGCAATTGTTGGATTGTTCGTTCAGTTTTCAAACATCCCCAGTGTCTCTGCGTGGGGAACTAACTTCTGACCTCTTTCTCCCCTGGGTGTCACCTGCTATCGAAACTTTTCCACCTGCTAACAAACACTCTCAATGTCCAGTGGACCTCTTCTCACGTTACAGTGCGCAGTACTTCGCTGTGCACTCTCTGCTAAAATACAGAAAGGAATAGTAAATAAAACAAGAAATAATAAAGAAAAAACCTCAGCGTCTTCAAATATTTCATTCAAATACCGTCAACTAATTAAAAGATGAATTACCAGAATGTACATATGAGAAACTAAAATTTCACTGAAATTGAATCGATTTGAATAAAACATTATTTCAACAACGCAAATCCTGTTGCACACCGACCGCACCCCATTCTATGGGACCAGGAGGAGCAATATGGAGCAACAAGTTCGCGAGTTAATTGAGTGTAAAAGTCGAAATTAGTGTAACAAGCAGCGTTGCTCAAGAAACAGAGGAGGCACTGACGAAACGAGCTCTGAATAGAAGATTATGTACAAATACCAGATCGATTCGAGCATTAAGCGGGACGCAAAACTATCCCTCGCCTGAAGATTTCCATGCTTGATTCCTCGGGGAACGTGGACGGTCGGTGAATAAAATTTCCAAGGGCAGCTCGTACTCTTGAAAGGTACATCTTTCATTTCGACAACTCGAGATATCGTCTTCCATTTCACAGTTCCAGCTACTTTGCATAGCCGTCTGTGAACTTTTCCCGAATACTTAACCGACAGGACTTACGGGATCCCCGGAGTAACGTTATAGCCAGAGTTTAGTGCGTACAACTCCTATGGCTGAACACCACCGTCTGTTTCTACTGGCATTTGCTGCCCTTTGAACTTCGCCGTACTCGCGAAACCGTAACTCCTGGGTACTTACCTCGCGTTCCTGCAAATTACAGTTTCCGAAAAAAAGCTTTGATTTCGGCGAATGACCCTCTTGCAGAAGAATTAGATTGTTTTCTAAGTAAAATGATTTGTTGAAATGTACAATTATCTTGAGAGTTAGTGTTTCTGCTGTTTTGGTTCGAAAAAAAATTTTCAAGATCAAGTGAATTTTTGTAACAATAAAAATTACACATTCGTGTAAATTGCTAATTTTTTAAAGATGTATTGTCTCGTTTAAATTTAATTGACAATTGAATCTGTTCTGTTGAATGTTGATCAATGAACTCGCACCTTTCTATTATACAGTTTAAATTGGTTTAAAGTTGTTTATTCATCTTTCTGCAGTATCATCTGTCGGGAAGTTTTAACTAAAAATTTTAAATTAACGTTTTTTTAATTACTCACATGTATTATTTACAATATAGAAAGTTTAAAATTGTTTGGAAGCATACACAAAAGTCTCGCCTGCATAAGTAAATATTTTTTTGCTTTTAAATCGTTGTTTTATTGAATAAACATTTATTTACGTTGGGGTCATACAAAATTCTGTATAAACAATTGTATGGGAAATGGATTGCCAGTAACTAATTTTAAAGGATTAAGTCTGTATATAATTTCAACTGTTGCGGGCACAAGGAAGGACAGCGTATGGGAATGAAAGAGACGTGTAGACTGTAGACGCAGTCGTTTCGCCGCGCGCGGTCTTTCTTTACACGAGCAATCCTTCTCTACGTGCAGCTCGGTCTTTGACGCTCAGAAAAATAGTGTCCGTCTACGAACTTTGCAAACGAACCTCCCCGAGGCTTCTGCGATTACTATAGAGGATTTACTGCACATACATTTAAAGAGAGCGAGCTCAGGTGACAAGCAAACGTAAATCATTAATTGTTCGCGCGAACGGTACGTTTACCCTAGATTTGAATGACGATGGCGCAGCTATATACAATAGCAACGGCGAAAATAAATAACCAGCAACGTTTCCCAGCGGGTTAAGCAAACTAATCGAGCAAAATAAAGAAATCGCTTTCCGTTGCATCTTAATGCATTTAAATGACATCGTTACTTTCCGTGGCGCAATTCCGGTGGACGGCGATTTCATAAAACTATCGAAGAAACTGTAAAACGCAGTCGTCCTTCGGAGCAATTAAGAACGCGCCAGTAAAACACGGGATGATGTTGACTCGCTTTTGTTGAAATCGTCCGGAGGAGAAACGGGCGGCGCGCGACGGTAGCGAGCACAATAATATTTATACGGAGGGGGAAAAGAAATTCTGGCTGTTTGGATTTCGCACGGTCAACAACGCGCGAAAGGGAAATACGCTCGCGTCGGACGAGCGAGAAGAGGAACATTTTTCGAATTTTATCCGTTCAAAGGGTGTGCGCCGCGGGTCTTGGGGCTCGCCGACGATAAAGCAGCGCTGCCGCGTCGCGGCTCCGTGTATTTTTCTGCCGGTTTTAATTTTGCGGTCGTATAATTGCGATCATTCTTCGTGCATGAAAATTACGCGAATCCTTTTATTTTCTGCTAACTTACACGACTACGACGCCGCGCGGTACGGAGTTACAAGCAACCTTTGCTCCATTGCTGGACACGTACCTCTACGTGCCTCAAGCTCTGAATATTAATGTCTAAGCCGAGTTGTGATAGCGAGAAGGTATTCGTGTCCCACAATTTGTCAGTCCTTTGACAACATAATGGACGCCCCGGTATTACAAAATATTTATTCCGGACATTGTGCCCGGCTGCAACTTATTCCGTCCGAGTTTACCATTCATTATAATAATGCCCTGACAGAGGGAAATTTAAATTCGCCCGGCTTCTGCTTCGGCTACTTCGGCAGCGATTATGTTATTAGCTCGGGAAACGTCTGGTTTTGCTATTCGACAATTGTCCGGGTGAAACTAAGGGAAAAATATTTCTATTCAGAATACATTAAGAACCTTATTGAATCCGGCTAGACATCTGAGGAACGTGAATCGTTGGGACTATTCAGAAATACCTTTGCCGGCTGATTGAGAGCTTTTCAGGGTCTTTCCGCTCGCTACCATAAGAGCCGTCCCCTCCATTTTACCATTCCGCTTTGGCGTCGCACAGTGAAACGGGGCTGCATTAAACGCATTTCGTGAAAAAGCAGTGCATTAGAATATTGTGAGTGATCGTTAGTATTTTATAATGTAAAATACGATCGAAGAGAATATAACGACGCCGAATTAAATAATCTATCGTAGTACTAATTACTGCGAATTAAGTGTTAATAGATTAGGTTAGTATGGAATTCACGAATAAGGTGACAATGTTTTATTAATCTGCGAAAAAGACATTACTTATGACCACTAATAACTTACATCACATACAAAATTGCAAAGAGAATATTGTGCAACCCTCCTTCCTTTTAACGAAGTTCAAAAGAGCTTACATTTCTAAGATCAACATGTTGAGACGTTTGGAATTCGCGAAAATGTATAGAAATCGGGACCTAAGTTTCTAGAATAATGCAATACGTTCTGATAAAGTAAAAATTTATTTATTTAACGCGGATAGCAGAATTATTGTCAAACTATGGACAAGATGAAATATATCAGCATCGTAAAGAACAATTTGAAGCATGCCTTATATGATTTTCAGCACGACAACGACCCAAAGCATGTGGCGTATGTTGTAAGAGAATGGCTGTTATGCAATATGCCGGTTTTATTAAACAGCCCGCCATAGCCATCGAATTAAATTCGATTGAACATTTGTGACAGGAGTTGATAATAGAAATTCAGAGATTGCGAAAGAACGAATAAGGAAGAGAGACGAAAACAACATAACATAACAAACAATTTACCAAATCAGTTGACCAAGACATTACATACTTCACTGTGATAATTAGACTGCGGATTTTATGCATTTGTACACACAATTTAAAGCAGCGGTCATATTAAAACAAGTTTAACTTAAATTAAAAGAAGAACAAATTGTTTGTTCGGCTCCCCTGTATCTTGCAGTCAATGCAAACATTTTTAATTTTGCATAAATATCCGCAGTCTAGTGATAATCACCGGCACATATAATAACGTAAACGCGTTGACGTTGGTCTGGTTGATCTGGTTGTCAGTAAGGGTGCAGGATGCGCCTTCTCATTTCTCGATAATGCAAAGATGGGGGTTTTCAGTAGTGCAATCGTCCTCAAAAGTCCTATTTTTACGTTTCCGAAGCGTTATTTCCATTATTTGGCAGCATGTAGCTTTCGCAGCTTTATGAAAATAGCTACATGCGCAGCTTCATGCTTCTGAATAATACAAATTAGACCTCGTAAACGTAAAAATAAGACATTCGAGGGCGATATTGCGGTTCAGATTGATCTTTTATCTCTAGCGCTTTTGACAACTGAGAAACCCCACCTTTGCATTATCGAGAGATGAGAAGGCGCATCCCGTACCCTTGCAATCCTAGAAACGAGTCTACTCCTTTAAGATTCACTTAACAGCGCCGCACATGAACGACAACCAGACCAACGTCAACGCGTTTACATTATTATATGTGCTTTGTATTATCGAGAAATGCCAAGGCGCATCCCACACCCTTGCAATCCTGGAAACGAGAGTCTATCCCCTTAAGGTTTTAAGGTAGATAGCACCGCAATCAAATGATTAACACCGTCAGAACGGCTTCGACACCACAACGATGCTCCAAAATCAGGGTTTCGATATACAACGTGGC
This sequence comes from Lasioglossum oenotherae, assembly GCA_028455765.1. NCBI lineage: Eukaryota > Metazoa > Arthropoda > Insecta > Hymenoptera > Halictidae > Lasioglossum > Lasioglossum oenotherae. The sequence continues at coordinate 1,782,748 of CM052293.1, read as the reverse complement.
ACGAATTAACCCTGTTGTAGGAAGGTTGACTGTACCGACCAATTTTCCATTGAATTGCTGGTTTCGCCGAATGGTTCTCAAAGATGGAGTCCGCGCAAAGATCCCCAGTGGAATAATAGCGAAGTAAGTAAGGCTGCGCATCGGCAATGGGATAGAATGTTACCGAGGGTATAAACAGGAATCATTATGGATTCCAGTAGCAAACATTTCCCATCCTGTCCCTTATTCACTCGACAGCAGTCAAGATTTTCCCTCCGGCCGAGACGAGGGCAGAAAGCATTTAACTGGCAATATTCGCGAAGCGTTCTGTGATTCCGGTCCGGGCACTTCGGATGGGAATGACGCCACGGGATGGGACCAGGTCTGACGGAGACGAGCACACTGGGTCGGAAATGACTCGTTACCGAGGGCACCGGAAACCGCTCTCTCCTTCTGCTCCTTCTGCTGCTCGGCTCGTTCCACGCCTACCAGGAACGATGCCCCCTGGCTATGCCTTGGGATCAAGAAAAAAGGAAAAAGCAGAACCCGTCGATGGGAGGCTCGTCCTCATTCAACTACCGGATAACTTCTTATCGCGGCCGAAGGGAGTCGAATTTTGCGGGATGGAATAAGAACGCGCGCGCGCGAAGAAGCAGCCGAGGGTAAATTGCGTGTAAAAGCTGGCGTCCCATTGGCGTGGACCGATGCCGCAGTTTCCTTCGCCGCAGTTTCGATTAACGCTCAATTCGTTGACATCTCCTGATTGCATACAATTCGTTGCCTCTTCGGCTTATCATCTACTCCGTAACCGCTACTGCCACCGTCGCGTCGACTGAAAACCAGGCGACACTTTTGCTATTTTATCGCATAATAATTTTATCACGTACACAATTGCTGGGCACTGAATGAGTCTGATCCGTCACGCTCCGAGATGAAACGCTAATCGGGAAAACTCGGGGGGAGCCGAGTTTAGCCGAGCGAGCGAGAAACGGATTGGTGTGTAATCGGCATAGAAGTTTTCACTTCGATCGTGCGGTCTCCTATGCGCACGGTATTGGTCTAGATTATAATGTATAATACAATACATAAAAATCATATACGTAACAGTTTACATATTAGTCTACAGCAAATAACAATTAAAATATACAAATGTTTCTCATAGAAAGTAATTCTACGGACTTCTTCAAAGAAAATAATACACATATTTATATCACTGCACATATTTAAACAAGTAAATATGTTGTTGCAATAAATGTGTTATTATTAATTATTTACTGATCCTAACCAACTCAGTAAGCAGCGTGCGACCGTCAGTACAAACCAATATGGCGGCGCCCTTATCTGTCAAGAAACTGGTAGTATGCTCAACTTTAAACAACCATAGCTTCTCAACTATTGATCCTAGAGGTTTGAAACTTCGATCTGCAGCCGCGCCGGGTACAAATCTACTGGATTACATACCAAATACGTCATAATTTGCAGGAGAAAGGCACAAATTTTGAGTCCGGTAAAGTAAAAAAAAAGGCAATCATTCAAATAAATGTAGCTATACAAAAAATATAAATTATCTTTTTCCTTCCACGACATTTCTCGGGATAAAGACGTTTTAATGACTGTAACGGTAAAGAAAATGTTACTGCGAGGAGTTAAATGTATTAGATGAGCATAATTTGAACATCTTAACAGATTACCTACTGACGATTGTTTAATAGTTTTTAGAAGCATACAATTCACAGCTAAAAATTTCACAATCAAATTTTCAATATCAATGGCAACTTTATAGTTACGCTTATTAACATAATCTAATGTTTCTTATAAGGATTATTACCTACATAAAGATGTTTAGTGTCTACTATAACCATTGAAAATTCTATTGATTGAATTGAACAAGAAATATAAATTTTCTTTTCTCTTCTACGCCTTTTTTGGGGAAAAAGACGTTTTAATCACTGTAACTGTCAAGAAAATGGTACGGCAACGGGTTAACCTTAGTGGGAAAAAAATACCACAGTAAAACGTACGCCCGCAGTAATAGATACATTCACCCTATTCGCCAGCGAAACGAATGAGTATCACGTAGCCTAGCCGGGGAGAAAATTTTCTTCTGACAATTTACCGACTTTATCGCGGCTTTGGCGCGGTGGTAAAATTTCCTGTTCAGCAGATAGCCCCCATGAACGCGACTTAGAACTCGGCGAAGTTAAATCGGATATCACTGTTATCGAATTCGAGGACCGCAGATAAATGCGGACCCGCGACGCTAAAACTCGCGCGCCCGTGACAAATGTTTCCGGCCGTTTAATAGTGTAATCGTGCCAGAACAGTGTCTTGGTAACGTGTCCAGGTAGCCCCGACCCGTTTGTACCAATTATCCATAGTGATGTTAAATAATGTCACGCCGGGGGAAACGGGCCCGTCCAAACGAACCGGCCTTGCTACCCTAGCGCAGTTGTAAATTGGATGATCCTATTCCGTTGTAAATTACACCTGCAGCACGTGTCCACCGTCGCGGCGGTTTACCGTTCTCTTTCTTTCCTGGAAACGGCCATCGCCGAATCGAAAACACTACGACGACCCAAACTTCTTCCCTCGCCTTTCGGCAAACTCTCGCCATTTCAGAAACGAAAATTGTTTTAATTAAAATGCTTACGATACCCTCCGCAATTATACTCGTAGATTGAAAAAGTTTCCCTGCTTTGAGAAATGCCGGTCGCTCTTGGTCACCCCTGATTTTTCTCCGTGTGTCGACGGGTCACGTGGAAAACGAACGTCTTATCAGATGCTGATGAACTTTTCCTGTAAATGTCACCTTTACGACATTGCTTCTGTAAACCGGTTAAGAATCGTTCTCTTTTTTTGCTTCTTCCAACTCCAGTGTAACAGTGTTGCAGAGGATTAAGGGTTGAATGCGATTAACGGAAAGTTTACGGTTGTCTGAGAAAAATTACTTGAATTAGCTTCTAGGATGTCTTAGAGATAGGCGAGCCTGAGAGCTCCCAACTTTATTGAAATTAAAACGAGAACAGTAACAGTGAATAATGAAATTCTTGCTGTTTATACAATTCACTGATTGCTTGGATGTGTCATATAAATAATCGTATGATATGCACAAATAAATTATGAAATAAATAAATTTTTAATCTTAAAAAATAATCATTATTCTGCAGATCTTTATCGCAAAACAAAACTTGTCCATCACAAGTTAGAGTGAACTTGAAAATTACTTCTATTTTTTAATTATTTTTAACGAAGTCATAATAATGCAACAGTGCTCCTTATTCATTTTTTGTTTCATTTGCATTTTGTTTCATTTAATGATCAGGCAAGTGTCGTTTAAACGAAATGGGGAACAGAATCTGTCATGTTTTGTACTGGTCTCGGTACATTTCACTATGAAAAATACTAACAATAATAATTATACGCGCGGATTAATTAAACCACAATCGGGTTTCCTGTATATTCATTTGATCGTTTTATCCGCAGAGCCGTGAATTGTTTGAATAAGTGACTTCGTCATTATACCGCGAGGAAAATTAAGAAATACGATACCCCAGAGAAATTCACGAGTTGGCAGAATGGAACTCTCAAGCGAGCAACTTTAATTCTTCATTACCGAGGCTCCTTACTACCACTGGAAAAAGTATTCTCGTAAAGTAACACGTTCGCGTCAATACGCACACAACACACAAGTTCAGAATGTAGGTATTTGAATTCGCAAATTTTGTAGTTGATGATTGTTTATTTTATTAACAATTAAGCTGAGTTAATTATCAAAACTTTGTGCAAGAGTCAGTGCCGTGACGAGGGTATGAAGCGCCTGTGGCAAGTGTCTAACTTGCGCCCCCCGTAACCCAATAATGATAAAAAAAATCAAAAATTTTAATGTAACAAGTTCAATTTTACTGAATGCAATATAATAAATACTATTAACCTCATCAAAATGAGTTGCCTGTATATACAATAATGTATTTGTCAAGGTATTTGTATGAATAAATAATCTATAAACTGAATAATAACAAATTTTTATTCATATTCAACAACGACAAAATAAAGAAAATACAAAACGTAGGTATATGTTAAAATAATATAATAAAAACATAAAACAATTCAGCATATTTTATAAAGTAATTGTTCTCGTTTTTTCATTTGCAAACGCATCTATTATACCGACAAAATTTAATGTTTTGGCAACATTTTTTTCAATGGATATTATTGCTCTTGTCCAATAGAATAACGTAGGTACGATTTTACAATTTTTAATTTGCTAAACGAACGTTTGCAGGAAGCTGTTGTTACAGGCATTTTTACGAAAATCCTTAATTCTACATCGAGATTTGGATACGTGTTTTGTGATGAGAGTTCGTGATTGTTTTGCAAGATTTGAAAAGCATCCAAGCGACCCTCAACCGGGTCGGTATTCTTTGTTTTGCGCCGCAAACCCAGTTGCGCCCGTGGCGGGGGCCTCTTTCGCCACGCCCTCGTTACGGCACTGGCAAGAGTTAGCTTAAGGAGTACACTCTTAATATGTGCAAAGCAAGAAAGAGACATAATAACTGCAACTTCAGAAGAACGTGGTATGCATTGACGGGTCACTTTCCCTATTTATATGCTCGCCACTGTACGTATATTCAAACTTATAGTGAGAAAGCAAAATAAAAAGATCCAAGATCTTTCATTCTGAATAGTTCAAATGTTCAGACTTTAACATCGGAATTATATATATACCTAATCGTTCAAAACAACTGATTCCGGATTTGTTTGATCGTCCAACATTCGGCAGGATAAAGGTTTCCGGACCAGGCGGACGTGGTTGCGTTCGGCGGTCCCCATGCACTTTGCGCGAGCAACGAGCCCCAGTTTTCAAAGGAGGAAGTTTTGCTCTAGATTTTCGTTTCTTTAACCATATTTTCCCGTCCGTTGCATTATTCATCGGTGAACGCCCCGTTAAATTCGAAATCCAAAGGACACGCGAAGTTTTCGTCAGACCGCGTTCGCGGCGGGCTCTCGCGCCTCGAGGAAACGTGGGATCGGTGAAATGGGAAGCTGCCAGGGGGTCGTACACATCCGGTTCTCTGGTCACGGTTCAACAGTGGCCCGCAGTGCATCGTTGCGCCGCGGCGCGCACACCGGGCTGCAAGTTATTATTTCTGTTATGCCTCTGCCAGTGGGCACGCCGACAACGACCCAGGAATATTGATTCCCGACTGTCGAAGGGAGGCAATACGGCCGACTTCCGGCACGAACCGGAAATGACTGTTCCACGCCTGCCAACCCAATTCCCCGTTCCTCGTTCCTCTCGTTCCCTGTTCCCCCGTTCCCCGTGACGGGCCACGGTGCCCCATACCTCTCGGTTTTCTCGCCCCTCCGCGCCTCTGAAAGCTGTCGCCTCGCCGCCTTTTGCGGATCATTTTGAGAAACGCTTTTGATGGTTGCCGTCTATCACCTTTGCGATTTATTCGACGCCCGATTGAAAATTCACGTTCGACCGAGCGCGCGATACCTCATCACGATGCCACCTTTCCACAGAACCGGCCGCCGAGCTGTCGATTTAACCATTGGCAATCTATAAACATTTATTAGCAGAGCTGGGTAAAATAGTGTTTCACTGGGTAAGAAATAAACCCATACTGATGAATGTAATGTAATGTAATGTAATGAAATATTATTTCATGCATCTTCGATTATTCTGTATAAATTGTTTAAATTCGTAGGTTTTTCATTGTAATTATCTACGCCATTCCACAGATGCTCGATTGGATTTAAATCGGGCGACTGTGATGACCAACACATTATGTTCTTCTAAAAACCGCTTCGCCTTTCGAGACGTCTGTTTCGGATCGTTATTTGCTTGAAATATCCAAATGTTCCGGCATATTTTCTTTCTAAAAAGAATTAAATGTTCATTCGGGATGTCAATATATTGATACTGGTCCATAGTACCATTAATACGGCAAATTAGACCAGAACCTTTTATAGTCATACCGGGCCAATCCATTACAGAACCTCCTCCTCCTTTAACGGACGACTTCAAGCATTTTGTATCAAATTCTTCACCTACTCGCCATCTTACGTAACATCTTCCATCTGATTCCAAGGAATTGAGTTTGGACTCATCAGTGAAGATGACTTTGTTGCCCATTGTTGCCTTGTCCACAGAAGATGCTCTTTAGCAACTATATCGTGTTATAAAATTGCTCGCCACTGTATTTATTATCATGAAGAACCACCCCTTACATTTTCTCCTACCTGTAGTCGAACACCCTATACATATATACATAGCTATTTACCAAAATTAGGTGCCGTCCGGCGTTAGGGGAAGTCCCCTACACATATATTGAATTAGCAAATAGTTCGATCGGGTTTTTATAGTGGAATAAAACACAAAAACCGAACGAACTTACTTTCCAACCCAATACTTCGACAAAATACCTTTGCAATGTTGAAATGTGAAAAAGTGTTTACAGTCTGTCAAACTAGAGAGGCTCTAGACACACACAGGCCGTTCCCAAAAACGTGATACCACCAGATAGGTGGTACGAGAAAATATTAAAAAAATCATTGGAAGTTCTGTTTTCAATTGGGTCGATTCGAATGCATGTAATCGGTCAATGTAGGTGAGTTGACGAAAAAGAAAAAGTCATTTGAAGCTTCGAATTTTATTGGATCGGCCCAGGCTCCAGTGATCGGTTGGTACATGTGATTCGATAAAAAAGAAAAGTTCAATGAAAACGTTGGCTCGTATTGGGTACACATGATATTGTCGATTGTAGACAACAAAATTTGGTTAGCTGAAAAGTACGTTAATAGTTGCTTGGTTTGCAAAAATGACAATATTGTAGCAAATTGCCGATAACGCGTGGTAATTGCAAGTTACGCAAATTGCAGCCAGCTTCGATGAATCGTAGAGGTGCGATCCTGTTGCACGATAATGATGCCTCATTCGCTGGATATAACGGCGGCAATGATGCACGAATTGAAATCTGAAGCCTCGCGCCGTCCTTTCTATCTACTACGCTTATCCGTATTTTAGTTTATTTACCACCATCAAAAGATTATCGTGTTGTGGTTACTGAAGTTTTTATAATTTTAGTAATTTTACTGAGTGAAACTTGGAGAAAATCTCAGTCAACTAGTCTTCGTATTTTTCATAACCCACATTATTACAAATTAGTCATTTTCAATTTCTGTAAGGACCATGAAACAATATAAACATTTTTTGAGAAAATCTCGGTAAACGTGTCTTCGTATTTTTCATAAGACATGATATTACAAATTAGTTTCATTTTCAACTCGTGTAAGAACCACGAAACAATCTAAAAATTCTTTTCATCTTTTCATAAAAAAAATTAATGGATAAACAGCAACATTTTTCATTGTATACAACAAATACTGATATTGGAAAATACGTACTGGAACTTCACTTTAAAAACTGCAAATCGCAATATATTCTTTTGTTACAAAGAGTACATGTTTATAATTTAATCATTAATACTAATTTATAATTTTTCCTAAAAGGAGTAGACATTTTGGGTGCAAAAAAGACTCGACTTACTTTTTAATTTTTTTATTTGATAATAGATAATATTCACTGCCGATCAAATGACCGGTTTTATATTTTTCATATTACAGTTATTGAAATAGTGAAGTTGCTTACGTGGAAATTGATTGGATAAATTTCTTTATCCATACACAATTTGTAATAAAAATAGATCCTTGTCATTTTTGAAAGCTAAAACATTTTAATCGCTTCTAGTGCTTAGTGTTAGAACAATTCTTTGTGTGCTACAAGTGGGTGAAAAATGTTTACATGGGTCCGACGTACGATTTGATTGTACCAAAAGAGGAAAATAATTGTCCTGTAAAAGTCATGTTTTTCGGCATCTGTGTTCTTGTTTCTTACTAACCATCTCTGCCAGTTGTGCTATGGTATCCACTTAATTTCGCTCCTGTAACGCGGAATATTTCATAATTTGCAGTGCAGTGGAATTATTTAGATCGCGGGCCCTTTTGCTCCATCAAGCAATTTGAAACGGATACGGGCCCACGTTTTGCGCCCTGTTTGATGTATTATAATCCTTTCCCGATGATATCCACTAACGCCCAGCACCGGCCGTTCCGGGCCAAATTTGAATTTAAACCTCTTTCGCGTGATTCAAAGCGTTTCGAATGAAATACCATTTGCGAAGAGAGAAATTAAGAGCGATTCAGACGACTGCGGTTAATCGTTACGCGGATAAATGCTCGAATCTCTTTTCAGGTACTAATACTCCAATACTGCTGGTCGATACAGCTTGAAAAAGCAGTAACTCGAAAAGCTCTAACAATTTCGAGGATTTCACTAAAAATTTTAATTTTTCGAACTGCTGCACGCTTATTTGACGCTCCACTGCTCGCGCTTTATTTTAGTTTCTTCGCGCCTGCGCAGCTTAAAAGTGGCGGAAGCGAATTTGAATACCACTGGAACGGTAATGAGAAATAGGTATGTGTTCATTCATCTCAATCTCATTTAAATTTGTTACATCTGAATGCAGATGCTTGTGCAACATCAAGTTACGGAAAACTAATATTCAAAGTCCAAACGTAACAGTAAAGCTCATTCCGTGTTCATAATTTATCGTATAATTCTTTTGCATGTGTAATTCATGCTTCGAAAATGCGATTAAATCAAAACTAATGAAAAATACTATTTATATTATTTAATCTATAATTCTTTTATGTATGTATTTTATATTTAGTTGTAAAGCATAAATTTAAATGAAACATTATAAACAATGCACGGTCGATGCAGAAAAATTTACAGACTATTTCTATCATCTATTCTTTTAACATAAATACTCGAATAACAAGAAACAAGTCTTCTAAAGAGTTCAAAAGATCTGTAATAATAGTGTCTATTATAAAAATATTAATTCACTGTGTACCTCATTTTTCATCCTCGATTGGATACTAATAAATTTGTAAATGCTTTTGGCGCAACGGTTCAATCGTTTATTACGGATTATAAAGTAATTTTGCTAATTGTCAAACAAAATCAACGTTTCGATCCTAGTTTGGATCTTTTTCAAGATTTATTTGAATCGCGTCAATTGGATACTACTTTGAATCAATTTAATTCGGAAAATATTAATATAACCACTTTCTGAACGGCACAGAGAGATTAACAATAAATAGGGTCGAATAAGAAAGACACCTAACGTAGAAGAGCACTTAATGCTAATAACAGAAAGATTTAATTCGTGTAAAGGATGAGAATAACTTAATTGGAGCTAAGAATCCAATGAAACAAATACGACCAACAAAATAAAGAAAATTAAAACTATTCTTTTTCTAATTTAAAACTACGGTGTTAAAATGAATAAAAGGTTTATTATTTGTTACTGTACTCAGAATTTATTTAAATTTAAATTAGTGCCTAGATACGTAGTTCGTTTCCGTACACAGTAATTGGTACATGGCTCGTTTTTGTCCACAGTAATACGTACAGAATGTTATCGATTTTATTTTTTAATATTTTCTTATGTTGTATTAGGTTTTCACGGCCCCCAACTTTTTTTGGTGTTTCAATCAATCTAACACATTATTATTTCATGATAAATTTGGAATAATATTAAAATAAAGTACGATCGAAGCATGATAGCACAGTAATCGGTAGAGTTACCCTACATCTAAAAACCTTGTCTCTGTGTCTACCCTGGCTGCTGTCCGTAGCATCCCGCCGGAGTCGATCTTCTTGCGACCTTTAAAACAGAGATCGATGCGTTTGATGGTTTAGTGGCGTAGACGACGAGACGTAAGATACCCCTGAGAATGGTATCGATCCTGTTAAATCAAATCGTATAAAACGGAACGTTTCCGGGTGAGGGGGTAGAGCGGGAGCACGCGAGTTTAATAACCGCCGTCGAAAGAGCTCGAAATTCCCAGGTCGCTGACTATCTTCTCTTTGCTATCCGTTTCAATTAAAGTCGAACCTGTGAGTGTGAAATGAAAAAGCTAGTAGGGTATGGTTCAACGACAGCGCAGAACCTTGGACAATTTACTAGTTTGGTACATACGAATTAAACTCCCCCATCCCGTTTCCTCTTTCGATTTGAAATTCATTTAACGTTTCTTCTGTAACCACTTTTTCGAACTGCTTCTGCTTCCATTCGGTTAGGTTTGCCGAGCAAAAATGGTTGTTTCACAGTTGCCTTTGAGGGATGCAGTTTCTCAGAAGTTCTGTCCTACCCCAGAACTTAATAGTTAAATAATGCGTATTTTGCAGAGGTTGCCGTCGATAAAATTATTGTCAACTTGTTTTATATTCTGAATGTGACATGAAAAACCCAGTAGTGTATGGTTCAACGGCAGCGCGGAAGCTTTGGACAATTTACTAGTTTAGTACATACAAATTAAACTCCCCCATTCCGTTTTCTCTTTCCATTTAAAATTCATTTAACGTTTCTTCTGTAACCACTTTTTCGAACGGCTTCTGTGCTTTCAAACCAACCAAACCTAATCAAATAGTTAGGTTTGCCCAGCAAAAATGGTAGCTTCACAGTTCCTGTTGAGGGATGCAGTTTCTCAGAAGTTCTGTCCTACCCCAGAACTTAATAGTTAAATAATGCGTATTTTGCAGAGGTAGCCATCGATAAAATTATTGTCAACTTCTTCTTCAAGTCCCCCATCCTGTTTCCTCTTTCGATTTGAAATTCATTTAACGTTTCTTCCGTAACCACTTTTTCGAACCGCTTCCGCTTCCATTCGGTTAAGTTTGCCGAGCAAAAATGGTTGTTTCACAGTTCCCTTTGAGGAATGCAGTTTCTCGGAAACTCTGTCCTATCCCAGAACTTTTTAGTTAAACGATGCGTATTTTTCAAAGGTTGCCGTCGATAAAATTATTGTCAGCCTATCAGCGCGTTGGTTTCATACATGTTGGCCCGGTTCTATCGATTTTATGCCAATCGTCGTGCGACAGCTACATTGTAAACATTCGTGTAAGTTTATCGGGTTATTGCAGACGGTACGAAAACAGTAAAATCGAATAAAAATATGTTTGCTTTTCGGAAATATTACTGGCTGGAAAATAAGAACATACGTAATGCTGATGTATCAATATGTTGAATAAATGGAACGATTTGCTAAAGCAGATTTTCTGTTAAGTACTCGGATAACGATAATTCCACGATTTAATTTATAATAACAAGGAAGTAGTCATTTATTTGACGAAGAGTTGCAGTTATATTTTATCGAATAATCAGTACGATTTTTCCAAATACAGAAGAATTTTATGTATCGATTCTTCACAGATTCAATTATTAAAATATAAATGGAATTTGTAACGGAACAGCTTTATATTATTATGAAAAAATAAATACTAATAACGTCGCGAACAACATGAACATGAACCTGTCGCTCGAAGCTGTTTCATTATTATGTAAATAATAATATACACGAATTCAATTATGCCCTTCCTTCGTAACAATTTTGTTTATCACAGAAACAATTCAAATTAAGTATTAAATTCATACAGTGGATACGAATTTACATGTAGACTCGCGTGATTATAAATCAATATTAAGTTGTTTATACAGTGTTATTTCATTTATTTTGACGATACAGAGAAAATAATTAAAATTAAGTTTATACGTAGGAGATTTTACAAAATTTCTGTTTTGTATGGTTGAATACAAATGTCAATAAAAGTCAATTTCATCGTGGAATATTTTAGATACAGTTTTTTTTGAAGAATTGTTGATTGAAAACGTTATTGAACTGGAACATATAAATTAAATCGATCGCAGCCTTTGTTCTCGAAACAGCGAAAAGGCACATAGAAATGTTGCAATTCCGTGCAAAGCCAACGAGCTATATCTAAAGCTATTGAAATTTGTTTCCTGGAAAAGAATTTATTTTAAACTGCGAATCTAGGATATATATGTATAATATTTAAAACATGATGCAGCAACACGATTAATTGATCGCGCCTACTTTAAATCAGAATATCTTTTTTATAAATGGACCAAACAACTTGTTTTGTATACGTAGAAGAATTAGTTTAGTAGATAACAATAGTGTTAGAATAAGATTTGTAAAGTTACATATATACATTAATTACACTCATGGAAATGTTTACCAAAGAGCGCGCAATTTCCTTAATAATAATTAATTAAATGAATTCATTTATTTCAACGTGAAATAAAAATACAGTACTAATAAAAAACAAAAAATATCAGTTCATTCGTGAAATAACAAATGTTTAAAGCTGTGTGTACTTTTATATTCCACTCTATACTTTTTCACCATTCTTTCTCTTTGACACACACACACCATTCTGCTGGTAAATCAAAGATTTACTGCGTCAATTAATATGAATGCTTTTTTGTATACAAAAAAAAACTTTTCTGGATTTAATGTGTTAACAAACTTTTTACTGTACGTTTAATATGCCATGTTAACAAACGGACGGTACTAAAAAAATGGCTGTACAAATATGTGCACAGTATAAACATTTTTTGATAACAGCTTTTATTTTTGAAACCCATGGAAATGGGGGATAGGTGTGATATAAGTAAACAGAGGATTTTACGCATTTGTGACAAAAATTTGTAGGTGTAATTCAAAAAATGTAAGAACATTAGGCAAATTTAGAAATACTGTTATATTATTGTCAATCTATTAAACATATTAGGAAAGAGAATAAATTTCCATTTCACTCTAGTTTGTTGTAATTTACGTAGAACATTTTTCTTTTGCATAAAGATCTGATGTCTGAATATAAAAATCTCATCAGTATGGAGCTTTCAACCTACATTTCCGATCCACTACTTTTCCGATCCACTGTGCGCATAAAAATTTTCAGCAAATTTAAGAAAAAATCCCTGGACGTGTTCTAACGAAATTACCCTATGAACAAAAATTAAATGTGAGTTGTATGCCAACGATAATGGAACGTAAGCAAAAAAAGAATCAGTAATTCTAATGTAGGAGAAGGGAAAGGGTAGCGTTGGTGGTGAAGGAGGTGGGGGCAGTGGTAAATTGAACCGAGACTGTATTGCTGAAAACAGGGACGAATTTACTTGGCTGTCGGTTGATGTTTCGATCAGCGTGTGTTTCAGAAATGCGCATATCACGACGATGCGATGGTACCAGCGTACGAATCACTTTTCTTTTGTTTTCCGCAGGTTCCCGCATGGAATACGAGTGCTCGAGTATCGACTATTTTCCAAACGAGGAGTACAGTCCGGACCCGAGCGATTCAACCATGGCAATACCATGTGAGTACCGTGAAAAACGTGCGATGGAGACAGGTGGAATGAGAAACGTGTGCCTTTGAAGGAGGTTGATTAGGTGTCCTCTGCCTGGCACTGAACTCGAGTGTGACACGCCCGTAAAATATTTGGCGGGAAAATGCTTTCAGCCGAGAGAATATACCTCCCCATGATAAACTGGATCCGACAATTTGTCTATCCCCGATTTCTCTGTCCCCCGATCCTCTCGCCAGCGACCCATCATTCTGCCGGCATGTTCGGCCGACCGAAAGGAGAATCCAAATGACACGGAGTTACAGAAAATTCCTGTTTGAATATAACTGCTGAGAAAATGCCAACGACTTCGAACGGAGAGATCCGGATTTTTCGTGCTGCGCCTTCTCCACACTGTTGTCGAACCGTCGGCTCTAGATTTTATTCCGCATTTTTAAGATTTAGCTGTGCACGTAGGATTTCCTTCTACGTAAAATCATCGTTCTGTTGGTTGTAGTGCAGGGTAGAAGCGCTCGAAAGGGTTCCCCAACTTTTTAATTAACTTTATTAGAATCCATTACACGTGGAAATTTTTTAACTCGAAAATTAAACATTTCTTCCGACCCAGAATAATTCCATTCTATATTATTTTTTTTATTTTGTGGATATGATATTGATATAGTACTTCATACAATACTTAAGTGTTTAGTAATTGATTAGATACCAACATATTTAATAACTAGACTGCGGATCTTTATGCAAAATAAAAAGTTTCTTCTTCAATTACAAGGCACAGGAACGCTATAAAAATTTCTTTCGATCTAATACAATTTTAATAAATTGAAAATAACATATGGACATTCTAAAATTGTCTTTATTAATAATATTATTAATAATATGTTTTTACTGCTTTAAATTACATCCACCCCTATTTTTGTCATAAATCTGCAGTCTACTAATAACGTAAACAATATTTGGAATAATGCTACAGCAATTTTTAATGATGACTCTGAATCACCACTCTAGTGCTAAGGGTTACTAGAAATTCCGATGAGAACAGATAAAGAAATATTCTTGGAAATAACAGTTTTTCCATAATTGGTTCATAAGATCATAATAATTACCGAATAATATTTGATAAATCGAATCGCAACAATATTAAGTGATTATTCTAGATAAATTACAATTTAGATGGAGATTTAGATGGAAATTGTATTTATCAATAAGAAATCAATTTTATTATTTTAAAATTAATTCATTTAGATCTATAAAAATATTGGGTAATTATTCATGCAAAAGTCTGTGTGCACGAGTCAAGTATATTTTGTTAACAATAATTGATATTAACATTGGACTGCGGATGTTTACGCAATTTGCAATTGTTGTACTAACTCGATTCGAATAAAATCTTATTTTCTGTGGTAGTAGCCTTTTTAGATCTGAGATACTACATTCTGCCATATGTTATATCCTAGTATTTTCTGAAAATTTTTAAAGCCATAAATGGCTAAAGATCCGCAGTCTAATTATCACTCTCTGTTCGTTACACGTATGTCATTTCTTTTTAATTCTTTTTACGCAATGCTGTTAAAACTCATTATGCGAATGTTCGAAGCTCTTGAAATGTTTATTGATGCCAAAGATACGCTCCGCAGTGTAGTGAAATCAATTAGGTATTAGGGGCGTGAACTATTGTCACATTGCATATCTCTCATCAGGATCCCCGCATTTCCATAAATAATGACCGCGGAACAAAGCCGTGAAACAGAAGAAGAAGAAAAAAAATTCCGCCCGAAACTTTTCCCATTCCCCGAGGCTTTCATACCTATATTTTTTACGCAGATGCAGTTACCAAGTCGGCGATGTTCTTCTTCGCTGCAACATCGCTGCTGGTGGTGGCCGAAGTTTGTTACTTCACTGCTCACGTTACTCACCCGAGACACAGACTCTGCGTCTTTGTCGCCGGCGTGGTCTTCATAGTTTCCGGTGAGTAATAAAGTACACCGGCGTGCATTATATACGGCGTAGTCGCGTGCACGCCTATCTAAAACGATACTGTGCTCTGCCCGGGTACAAAGGAGATTCGCCAAGCATACCGCCCGTGATTCCGCGAACGATCGAGATGAAATTTGCGTTTCGACGGGACCCGCAAGAACCATAAAAAGAAAGCCGAATGAATCGCTAGGCGAAACTTCGTCCCGGGCCCCAGCGGCGGTTACTTTAAAGAAGCCATTAAAGACTTAACAAGTTTCATTTAGTGCCTCGGCTTGCTCCGGATAATTTAGTTATCTTGTTGCGACGATGGAAACTCGTTTGTTGTCGCAAACAGTTTAATGTGTAATTCCATTTATAATTCATTCGAACTTCCGCCGTTTTATATTCCGCGAGCACTGCGTTACCGCAATCTACGTGCAATATTGAACAGGAGAATTTTTATTTAATCTCCGCGCGTTATCCTTCCGATAAACTGTTTACTTGCGGAGGCTGTGGATGAACGTAATGCGAGCTTTGAATGTCTTTTACCTGCTTAACTGGCGAACAATGCTGATTATAAGTTTCAACCCTCGTACGCTTCTGACATTTTAACATATTACCGACCGGTGATTATTGCATAATTTTGAAAAAATCTATGCTACATGGCTAAACACTTTTTAATGGAACTTTCAATGGGAACAGCAATTTTCATTGTGAAGTAGCAAGTACACCCTCAATAACGTTATCTAATAGTATCATTTAAGATTGCAATGTAAAAGATGCTTTCTTTTGGTACAGCAAAATTATTGAAAATCCTATTAATAAGCTTCCGGTAGGTAAAGTGTCAACATAGAGTACTAATCTTTGACAATTGGCATCAGGAAGTATTGACGTTTAGTCATGGAGAATTACACGATCGAGCAACGCGTAGAAATTGTGAAAATACACTACCAAAACGGTGAAAAATTTTCAGACGCGGTTCGAAAAGTATTTTGGTCATTATAACGCACCATCTCGCAACACTGTGGCGCATTTAATCGCAAAATTTGAGGATCGTGGTTCAATTCTGACAGCGAAAAGCAATGGCCGTCCTCGTATTTACCGGTCGGTCAAATGAAAACATAACTACAGTGAGTGGGAGGTGTTGACGAAACTCCTTCAACCTCGATTCGTCATCGTGCACAGCAATTAAACATTTCAAGATGCTCTGAGCAGCGAATTTTGACGGAAGTCAAGTCAAGTTCCAATTGATACAAGAACTGCAGCCAGCAGGCCGATCGTTTTGGACAAAAATCTGCCACAACTCAGTTTTCCATCGATTCAATTGGAATTTTTTTTTAAATGTTCTTGAAGGACTACACTTTGATGACGTGTTGCGCGAAAATCGTTAAGTGTCACAAGAAATCAAGAATCCTTATCTACACAACCCAATAACTCCGATACTTCATCCGCCCATACCATAAATTTGCATGTCCCAGCTGAGTTGCCGACACTTCTTAACCCTAAACCCTACACCGCAAAATTTTAAACTGTAAATCTGGCCCTGAGAATTACCAATTGAATAGGATTACATTACACGTAAATAAAATAGTCTCTGAACAATTTTCACCATTTTTGTAGTGAATTTTCACAATTTCTATGCGTTACTCGATCATGTAATTCTCCATGACTAAACGTCAATACTTCCTAATGCCAGTTGTCAAAGATTAGTACTCTATGTTCGCCACAAAAAAAAATGGCGCGCAATTTAAAATGTCAGGTCAATCTGAGACACCCTTTAGTTCCACGAAATAATACCTAGTGGAACTTCACCCATTTTTTTTTTGTATGTACATTTATAATATAATAGTTTAGGGTAAACTTTACTTTACCGGACTCAAAATTAGTACCTTCCTCTTACGAATTATGATGTATTTGGTATGTAATTCAATAGATTTGTACGCGGCGCGGATGCAGATCGAAGTTTCGATCCTCTAGGATCAATACTTGAGGAGCTATGGTCACTTAAAAATGAGTCTTGCCTATGGGTAGGAAATCTGGCAATTACAGTACCTAACAAAAGAAAATGGGTGGATTTTCACCTGTAGGAACGTATGAGGGTGAAATCACCGTTTACCATTCGTCAATATTAATCAAAATTATAATATTCCTATTTTCTATTCACGCTCAAAAATTAAGTAATATTTCAGCACTGTAAATACCTGGTAATAGAGTACTCGATCTTTACTTTATTTTTAAGCGTTCGGTGCTGTGGAAATTGTTTATTCTTTTAAAAAAATGTTGAAATTTTTCTCTCGACCATTACGAATCGAATATTGCGTAGCACTGCGAAACGGCTGTGGAAAAGCGGGATTAAAATTTAAACAATCGCATTACCCAATCGATTGTTATTATCTCAGTCAGTCACCGTGAAATTGTCGCTGGAACTGTGGCAGAGAGATAAGGCTCGGGTTATTAAATCGGTTTCCCTTTCAGGTTTGTTAATGCTGGTGGGAATGGTGATGTACATATCTGTGTTCAAAGCTGAAGTTGGTAGTAAACTTAGACCAAGGTCGTCGTTTCAGGTCAGTCAAATGTGACTCTCTAGACTACATTTCAACATTTTTGTTAACTTGTCGCGTTCCACGAAAAGTTCTGTTTCATCTTAAATTATCTTGAGCTCTCCGCTTCGTCAACACGTCAATTATATTGTTAAAACTAATAAAATCGTAGCTGAGACACGGGACAAATTAAACACAATGTGAACATCCCAATTGGCGTATTTTCAAGCTTGATCTTGACTAAAGATTGATAACATCAAAGGAAACTATAAGTTTTAATTTGCGAAGGAGGTAATCACTATGGAATACACTAATTAATTACTAGACTGCGGATTTTATTCATTTACAGTGGATCCATAAAGTATTTGAACAGTTTTCACTGTCATATAATTTTCAGTATATGAACTATGATAATTTCATTTAACAAAAAGGTTCAATAATAAATTTGGACTTACCATAAATCTTGAATCCGCTACTTTCATCATTCATTTTTTCCCAGGATATTTGTATACGATGTTACTAAGAAAAATGTGTTTTCAGTTTTCCAATAGTTGTGTCGAGCAAAAGTAGAGAGTGCAAATTGCATATTGTCGTACCACTTTGTTTAACGAAATTGCAGCAGTTCAAATATTGAAAACTTCTCGAGAATGGGTTCGCAATTATAGAATAGACGAGGTAAAAACATCGAAACAAGTTAAGAATTTTAAATTATCACGAGAAAAAATTACTTTGTATTGACTAATTCTGCTCGGTACATTTTCCTAAGGGAACTTTCATTTTGCATAAAAATTCGCAGTCTATTACCAGCGTAACAACCTAGTTTAAGAAAACTGTTAAACGAATTCGCTGAACGTGAAAATCGATGTAAATTATTTTCTAAGCTTTTCCGTTAAAAAAATCGCTTTGATAGAATATGTAACAGAATTTTTCGCGGGACTTGACGGACAGCTTGCTTCCGATTAAATATTAAATTGTAAATATATTTTCATATTGATTTTTCGTAACGTTGCAAAATTCCGGTATTCTCGGAGAACATGACCAAAAGAAACGAAAGTTCTGAATCTCATATTTTGTTCGGTGGCGCGGATTACTTCTTATCTGTATCGCGCTTGTACGAATGAATATCTTCGTAGCAATCTTGCGATTTCAGGGACCACCCTTTACCTACAGGTACGGATTCTCATTTTTGCTGTACGTGAGTGGCTTCATCACGACCGAGGTCGCTGGCACTTACGCCATTTTCTTGTATATTTCTTGGCACCAGAGAGAACTGGTACGAAGAGATTCCAGGAGGAAAAATTACGGGGTTGGTAGTATTAGCTTCTTTTCCACGACTTCCGCGGATCGGCAACCGCTCACTGTTCGGAACTTGGACAGAATTAACATCCGCTTAAGTATAACCATTACGCAAATTGAAAATCGTTAGCCTTTATTTGGCGAAGTTTCAAAGCGGCGAAAGTACAGTAAGTTCCGGCATCGGAACCGAATTCTTGCCGACCGGAATTTCATTCAACTATAACAAACTATGTAAATACAACTTTTGCCTGCCATTGTTCTGAATTCCTGAATTTTCTGTAACAAAAAATGTTGTAGGACTGTAATTCCTGTATTACCGTTGTCTCCCTGAAATTTAATCTGATACATTTTAGACATATCTGAATGAGTTAAGGAGTTAAGGAACAATGTCCTATTAAAATGATCGAAGTTTTAGCAGGTGACACGCCACGGAGATGTAAATAATGGAAATTTTTCATTGTTTGAAAGTGAACGAAAATTATGAGGACGGTGAAGCAAATTTATGTGACAATTATACAAGAGATACATCGTTCCGTTTAAAACATAAAACCATTATATGTGATAAGCTTGTAAACTCGATAACAAGTTAGTGGTTTTTAATCTTTACTTAAACGACGCATATCAGTATGCCCACCACCTCTGCGCGCCAATTATTGTTTTGAGCAGTGCTTGTGTTTATTTCGTTGGTATTTAACCTGGCATTATACATATTTTAGTACAATTTCAAACCCATTGGTATGTAATTCTTTCTTGCAGTAACTATAGTTTCTATTTTACTATCAAGTTCATCCTAAACGATTTTTAATACGAGTAAAACCTGGGAAACATTTTAATTGTTTTAAAACATGGTACCTGTAGTTAAACATAATATGAAACTTTTTTAAAATTGAAGTAAATTATAATATCAATATCGATCAAGTATTAATAAGTACTCAACATTGTAATTTATAAGGGGAAAACCACATTATTAATTAAACCTTTTTCTTAATTAGAGTATAGAAATTGGTTCTTTTTGCAGTAACTATAGTTTCTATTTTACTATCAAGTTCACCCACACGATTTTTAATTCGAGTAAAACCTGGGAGTTAATCAAAATAACTCCCAGGTTTTACTCGAATTAACTTCGAATTTTAAAACATAATAATTGTAGTTAAAAATAATATAAAACTTTTTGAAATTGTAGTAAACTATAATAAAGGTATCAATCAAGTATTTACAAGAAATTAACATTGTGATTTACAAGTCAAAACACATTATTGATTAATGTGTTTTAGGTTAGGTTAGGTTAGGTTCGTTATCTGGTTCAAACCCGAATCGAAACGTTTTATGCCTCACTTTAGCTATATTTAGTGTAGAAATAGATCGAACCTGTGCGCTTTGAAAAATATTACTATTATTGATTAATGTGTATAAATTAATATGATAGTGGTTTATCTTTTTGAGCAGGTTCAGTTTAATTTCAGACGAGCTCGTTGTTTTAAATCGATCTGAATCTCGATTCGCAAATCATTAATATGTAAAATATCTTTCGGCGAGAACACGAGGGTTAAGTGGAAACGAATACATTTCTTTCTACGGTGAGAAGCGTCTGAAATATACACCGATAATTTGAAACTTTCCGCGATCCAACTTTTCATTTGTATTCAGAAAACTTTCGCCTAAGAGATTTATCTTTTCTTTTTAATAATTCGCCGTTCTCGTCAGTCGCGCCTCGCGGATCCCCGGGATTTCGAAAAGTTTTAAAGGAGATAAGTTGCTCCGTGAAAAATTCAGGCGCAATCTCGAGGTTCCCAGGGTAAAATAAAACCCCTATGTAAATAAACTTCTGGCTTAGTCAAGTATCCAGGTGGTTAAGTCTTCCGCGTACGAAGCGCAAATTTGAACGTGAAGTTTACCTTTACATTCCAAGTTTACCAACGAAGAGCTTCTTCCTACAACTTCCATCATTCCCGAGTGTTACACGCAATACGCTGCAGCAATTACACCCCTTAAAATTCATTTACCGTTGAAATACCGTTTCAACATTCTTTCCATTAATTTAATATTCGAGCAGCTGCGCGAGAATTTTATTTTTCCGTGTTGCGCAAAGGTAAAATCACAGTACTTGATAATTCTTCGTTAAGAATACATGAAAAATTTACATTTTTTCAACTCCGCCTTCAGTTGCAATAATTGCTTCAACCCTCTGGCAACGGACGATTTTTGTAGCTATACAATTGGTAATGCTTGGGACCGTTCGCAGCTCTAATTAACAATTTTTAAAAATTTACTTTTGATGATATCTCGTGTAGACACATTAGTCTTTTCGATATCCTCAATGAAACAGCTATTCAGTTAGCTTAATTGCCACAAATTGAGTACTTATTAGGTGTACAAATAAGTTCTCGGCCTTTTTTCGTCAAATTCATTTCGCACGATTTTTCACACGAGTAAAGCCTAGCAAACATTTTAATTATTTGAAAATATAATCATTGTAGGTAAAAATAATATAAAACTGTTTTGAAATTGGAATAAACTGTAATATCGGTATCAATCAACTAATTATTTACAAGTAATTAATATCGTGATTTATACAAGTCAAAACACGTTATTGATTAATGTAATTTTTATTTTATTACATGAAAGATATCCCTGTCGGCGAAAGGAATTTATTCTGGTGTTCCTAAAATCACTTTGACGCAACAAACATTTATAACTTTACTGTGAAATCAGAAAATACACAAATTAAACGGATCGTAAAAATTTTGTAGAACTTTGTTAGCAATGGAAAATTCCGTACGCCTTATTCTGTAAATAATTATTCGATACACGTTGAAAACACTGAACAAGCAATGTGAAGATTATTCTGTCCAAGTTCCTCGCTCTGTTTAATTAACTTTTCATTGGGACCCTCGTCTGCATATGTTTCTAGTTGGTGACGCAGCACGCGTTAGCCAACGTTAAGTAAATTCCGGTACTCGCGATCTACCATCAAGTAACTAGACTTAAATTGCATTTAACTGGTAAACAGACACCGGATGAAAACGAAAGGCGAAGTAGAAACGAGTGTTAGCACTCGGTCTCCAAGCACTCGAGATCTCATTCGCGCAATGCCATCGCACTCCGAAACAAGTGACACTCTTGACTTCCCGTCCCTAGGTGGTTTCCACCGCACATTGCAAGGATTTAAAGTATCGGTTCTCTTTGAGACGGACTTTGACACTATATGATCAGGGCCGGCCTTCTTCTATAAAGGGGCCTGGGTGCAAGAAACCATTTGGGGCCCCAAATTTTTTTGTAAAGTAAAAAAAAATTTACAAATACGAACATACAGGGTGAGTCCGAAGAAACAGAACACCTAAATATCTACGTTACTTTTCGTTGTACAAAAAAACTTCTCGGGACAAAGTTACACTGTTCGAAGGGCCACGTGTAACGGTGTACGGAAAAAATTTTTTCAACGTCATTTCTTTACAAGATTTCAAGGTCATTGGTATTTTTTTAAATGCAATGAGGTATCTTTTAATAATGAAATTGAAGATTTGAAATTAACGAATTGAGATTGAAAAATTGAAGTTATAATTGAAAAATTGAAATTGAAGTGGAAATTGAAATTGAAGTTGAAGGGTTAATATTGAAATTGACGTTGAAATTGAAAAATTCAAATTGAAAAATTGAAGTTGAAATTGAAGTTGAAGGGTTGATATTAAAATTGAAGTTGAAATGGAAAAATTGATATTGAAATTGATGTTAGCCTTTGCTTACTTGTGTAACGTCTTAGTACGACAGTAATGGTGTTTTAGAGTTATTTAAATTGAAATATCTCCTGAACTACTAACCTTTCGACACACATAGGTTAGTACTTTTTTATAACGAATGTCTAGTTGCATCGATTGATGTATTACAAAATACCTCATTCCATTAAAAAAAATATCGATGACCTTGAAATCTCATTAAAAAATGACCTCGAAAATTTCATTTATATTATTCAAAGGGATTACAGTAAACCCATTATCGAAACTTGTTCGTCAGCGAACACTATGTTGACTAATCTGCTAAATACTATAATGCGTGTTGCTTATGGTTATGCAGATGGGGGTTCGTTTATTTTCTTTCACCTGGTATAAGTCCATTTTTGAAACAAAATGAGATAGTAGTTTTAATCAGATATAGACGTAACAAAAATTTAGAAAAAATTTAATAAATGAATGGACTTATACCACTTTCGAAAACAAAGGCTCAATTATTTCCAAGAGCAATGATATTGTTGTCCTTTTGTACTTAAAAATTGCAGCATTTGAACAACACAGTATTTTTCAAATGAACAGGACAAGGAAATATTAGTGAATTGTATTTAGTGGTAGTTTGCAGAGTTTAAATAAGAGATAAAACATTCATTTTGATTCATATTAATATGTTCTTTTAACTAATAATGTCTGTTTTCAGGGAGTGTATCATTTAGACAATCACCACGTGCATCATTCAAATCACTCGACCATTGGTCACAGTGGGTTTCTCTGCGAGAGGCATCAGAAAAGATACTTCTTCGGTAGGGATTCGGTAGATCATGTCGATTTCGACGAATTCTTACCGCCTCCACCGAATCTGGATTATCATGATTATTCCAGACAGTTTCCTAGAGACCTCACCACCCAAACGGTAAAACATACTTCAAAATATGTTTAAATTACGATTTATGATTTAGAGAAATGGGAGAACAGCCGAATTTGAACATGTGCCTGGAGTCGACCTATTTTACACACAACGTATAATTAACTAATTCTCCAAAGTTAAATCAGCAAAAGTGAAATTCATAACCTAGTATAATATCAATATTTTTTATTTTATTCTTAGCAACACACACACAATGTAACAAAAGTAACTTGTTCTGTTGTGTCTCCTTTTTAACCAAGAAGCAGTAATTATTAGACTGCGGATCTTTATACGAAATAAAAATATTTTGAATACGATTGTGGACAGCAGGAGTTAAATAAAAATTCACTTCACTCCTCAATAGATTTATCAAATTGAAAACATAACAATATTCTTAGATTTTTCTAATCTTTCACCCAGCCAATTTCTTCGGAAATTCATAAAAATCCGCAGTTTAGTAATTATTACGGGTTACTCTTGTCAGGTTATAAAAATTTGTTTACATTCATAATAAAAATTCGATCTATACAAGGTTAACAACAACTTTTATTTCACAAGGTACATGATGATTCTAGGCACTAGTCTAAACTAGGTTACGCTGCTCTCAATTTAAAAGGTAAAAAGATATTTAAAAACTTCATTATTTCTATTGTTCATCAAAAACATGACAGAAACAATGTTAGTATCATTCTAACTCGATTATTGAACTAGAAATACTGTACAAAAAAATGTTAGAGGGAAAAGCTCTTCTGTTTTCTATAAGCTGTGCAATGGTTTAAGGCGCATTATTGCAATTAAGTGCAATTAAGGTGCACATCAATTTTTTATATTCAAATGCAAACATGCCAATAATATAAACATGTACAAGTAAATATAATAATTAGACTGCGGATATTTACGCAAAAGAAACTAGATAACAATGTATTTCATCTTTCAAGAATCTTACAAAGTCGAAAATAATGTAACAACATTCTTAAATTCATCTAATGTATTTACAACTTCGTTTTTCACTTATTCACTTTTATTATAAATGCATAAAATCCGCAGTTTAATAATAATATATAATATGCAAAATGTTCCTTTCATTTCTCACTTTACGTGGCCTTGAAAATTATACATGCAAATGAACGAATTGGTCTTGATATACAAAATTAAAAGCCATTTCCGAAAAATATTGGCGACATAAATTTATGTTCTTCGTTCAGTAGCTTATAGAAAACGGAACAATTTTTCTCTCTAATATTTTCACCTAGTGACCTACCGTTCACGAAAAAAAACACTGGTCTGTAAACCTCTGAGCGTATACTGTGTACTGTTCAACTAGGTTTACAATCAGTTTGGAGCTCTCGAAATAAATTTCAGGTCAGTACAACGGCCGACGTACTGCAGGAAGAGGAAGAAGAGTATAGCCCAAGTGTTCAGCATGAATTCGTGACTTTCGATCTTGATGGACCTCTGCCTCCACCACCCCCGGTTAGGGGTAGCGAATGGGCTTTCGACACGCTGAGGAAAACGACTCCCGTCTGATATACCGTCAGGTACATAACAAATACAATTTTAAAATACAATCAAACCTGTTTTTGTGCGGTTTTTTTTATGCAATTTGTTTTGTGCGATTTGTTTTGTATGATTTTTGTTTTATTGTGCGATTTTCGATGAATATCGAGATTCTGTTCGCCATATCCAAGTTCGCCGCGAGGTTAGGTCAATCTCAAGGGTGTTGGCATCACTTTTTTTTTCTATCAGTGTGTATATACATATTTCATCAGCCAATTTCATTAGGCATGCTCAATGTTCTTATACAGGGTGTCCTGCTGAAATGAAATCAGCAGAATATCTCGGAAGACGTTGTCGTTATCAAAATAGTGTTCCTACAAAAATTGTTTGGTATGATGGGCTACATTACGTAGTATTAATTGTTTTCTTGTGGGTG
The DNA here is from genome assembly GCA_028455765.1 of Lasioglossum oenotherae. Classification (NCBI taxonomy): domain Eukaryota; kingdom Metazoa; phylum Arthropoda; class Insecta; order Hymenoptera; family Halictidae; genus Lasioglossum; species Lasioglossum oenotherae. The sequence continues at coordinate 1,757,174 of CM052293.1, read as the reverse complement.
GAGTGGTGGAGGACATTTCAAGGTCACCTTGATTTTTTAAAATGGAATGTCCTACTTTTTATACCAAAGATCGATAGAGTATCAAATTCTGAGTGTAATAGTGTTGACCTTCATATGTCCTAAACCTAATAGTTAACGAGATATTATCGAACCAATTTTCTGTCTTCTATGGTTGACCTTAAAATAAACATTCTACAATTTTTTTAACCCTCATACGTTCCTCAGGGTGAAAATTCATCAGTTTACTATTCTTACATACTGTAAAATAATTCATCTCTTTCTGTTTGTGTTGCGAGATGTACTTCATTATTGTGTGACGCTATAAACGAAACATTTGTTGTTTTAAAGTGCAAAATAAAAATAGGTGAAATATTATTCTAGACTTTTATATGCAACTATTTCTGAGGAACGTATGAGGGTTAACAGCTTTTAGTTTTGTATAGTTTTAGGTCATGAAACAATAAAACCACCCCTTCGATTCATTATATTGGGTTGACAAATAAGTTCGTTCGGTTTTTTAGAGTGGAATAAAACGCAACAGACATTTGCATTATTACAGATTCACTGCTGTTACTGCATTGTTACAGAATTGTGGTTTTCTGAAGTTTGTCGAAAAGGTCAAAATTATATTGTATTTTCAACCAGATTTTTTACAATAACATGAAATTTGCACTCGAATGGCGAGTCTGAGGCGCCAGTAAAAATTGCCATACCATTATTCAAAACAGTTTTAAAATTACTAAATTTGTCTGTATTCTATAAATTGTAAAAAGCTCAACTGTTATATAAGAAAACAGGTTCAATTTGATGTGTACAATGTAAAAAGGATTACATAGAACAGAAATGATCTGGGTTGAAACAAATATCTTAATTTTGGAATTCATATTGCCTCGAGTGCAAGGGGTTAACAATTATCTTACAGTCGGAAGAACGTTGTTTGTCTTCCAAATAATCTCTAATTAATATAAACGCGTAATGCAACTGTTTACCCGGCGTGATTAAAGTTAAACTCATGTACAAAACTATCAGTAGGAATCCCATGAAGTTCGATATTCACTGCTCGTACGTGGTTCGTTCTGCAGGCACGGAAGTCTGCTCATGTAATTGCTTCACGTAATTCGCGTTGTTGTTTAAGGGCCTCGATAGCGCGGTCGTTATACAAAACAAATACACACCAGACTGCTTCTAATAGAAACAGACAACTTCGAACTACTTGACTTCGAGAGAAGCTAATTATGATTCTAAAATAATGAAACTAAGTTAGGACACTTTAGCAGGGGAATGAGTACCCAGTTAGCTGTTCGAAGACACTTAACGAGAGGAACAATAGCTCATTTCCCAAATAAATTAACGACGCAGACACGTTGTACAAACCTCTCAAATTTGTCTACAATTGGCTCCAATTTTAAAATCAATTTTTGACATTCTTCTTTGTTTAAAGTGAAACATGCTAGGTGAAAATAACCCAAACTATTAATGGGAAAGATTTTTTATTCATTACACGAATACAAAATTTAACTTTGTACAATAGGCAAACAATGAGCAGATCAAACACAACACACTAAAAAAGTTTAACAATTAAATAAGGTAACAAAGCACTGTTACCTTACTTTCAATTTTGTTTTAATTGTTAGGAGAAGAAACTTGGTTCTGTTTAACTGCTATCACTTGGAATTGATTCAAATAACTTTTATTCTGCATAAAGATTACCATATTTGAATAAAGCACGCCCAACGATTAGTTACTAACGTCGTTTCGGCAAATTACGTTGGCTACTACCATTTTATAAAAATTACACGGTCCAACAAATGTATATTATTAATGTATTCAAGGGTTTCGTTTTCATCACAGCCACAGATCACAGTTAGTCTACATACATTACTGAATGTAGAATAACAATCGATAACTCGACGAACTTCATAATTATGTCGCCACATAATCTCCAATACATTATTAATACATTAAAGAGATTCGTCTGATGTACAGCCAGAAATCGCAGTTGCTAAACTCCTTATTTAATAAATTTCCGAACAAACTAAATTAAAACCTGTATAAAAGTCGATAACTCGTTACAACGAGCGTGTAGAGTACATAACGGGCGAACTTCGTAATCACGTTCGGTGAAGTAAATTTTTAAAAGGAATTTTCCACGGGGCGTAATGAAAACATATCGACGGGCATTTTCGACTTTTCTGTTTTCTTTCGTTACTAATCAACCCCTTTCAATCCCGCGATCGATCCCGCGCGGATCGGCGAGAGGGAACTGAAAGTTGTCATTGAAAGTTGTCGGGCGATGCACTAAAATGAATACTTGTCGATTTCTTGCACAGATACGCGCGGCTGGTGCAAAGCGTCGAAAGCGACGAAGAGGACGAAGCGGAAACCGAGGAGGACCACGATATAGCCGGCGATTAAACAGATTGACTTGCTTTTTAATGAGACCTTGCCTCACAAATATTTCATCGTGCCCGAGCCACAGGCCCCGCACAAACGCAAAGGAGAAGCTTTTGAAACGGTGCCAGAGTGAAGAGATCGATCGTCGGATTATCGAATCTCAGTTTTTAATAACCATCCCATCGCGGTCGCCGAGAAACTGTTCCGCGGAAGATAACTTCCGTTCCTCGAGTAATGTGAGAAACAAGTGACAGAGACTGACACTGCGATTACACCGTGGACATTAGTGCGAAGTGCAGCGATCTCGTTTGACAGGTGTAGCAACTGTCTTTCGTTTTCTTTTTCAATGAATATTTTCACCGATGATAGCGCGAGAGACGTTTCTCGAAGCCCGTGGAATCGTTCGAACAATGGACGACCAAAGATCGACGAAAACGTCGCACTGACTAACTGCCAGCCTCGATCCTCGATCCCCTTTGTTCAAATAAACCGTCCTTTCAGAGTAAAGGGGAACGGACGAGGACACTTACCGCGATCAATGCAAAATTGCGTGGACAGAAAAATGAAAAATGTTCGTAGCGTGTAGAGCGTATCATATAATTTGATTATTTAATCACGAAATTATTGTCAAATGTATCGTTTTTGTTTGAGGATTTAGGATTAACCCTTTGCACCCGAAACCATTTGAATTCCTAAACGTTTTCGTTTCATGCTTGTGACATTTAATTAAATACAAACAGTGTCTTTTTAATGGCTCACCGTCGCTGCTCGAGTGCAAAGGATTAAACGTTACCTCTTTGCAAGAGGAATTTATATATACAGATTGTTGATCGCAATAATCATTTTCTAATTGTCCACATCATTTGTATTCATACTTGTTGCTGGAGCACTGAAAGACTGCCGAACTTGAAACAAATCGAGACTGCGAATCGATTAACCTGTAATTGCGTAAGCACCGTTGTATTTAGTGTAGATAATTGTCGTATGTTTAACATTTTAATCTTAATTCTACGGAGATCAAGAAACTCGCAGCGATATATAACATCGTTCCTTAAGGGGGGCAGACTGCAGACTGTGCGGGATGCGCCTTTTCATTTCTCGATAATGCGAAGATGAGGGTTTTCAGTTGTCAAAAGCGCTAGATAAAAGATCGATCTATCTATTTTTACATTTACGAGACGTAATTAACATTATTCGGCAGCACGTAGTATGCTGAGATGACAAAAAGGTCCCCGAGGCGGGACCTGTGTCCCAGTGTTGGGGATTTAATCGGTCATCCGATTGACGATTGATAATCGTTAGTCGCGATTAACGACTAAAGTAGAAATTTAATCGTTAACCGCAATTAACGATTAATAAGTATTTAATCTTATCCGCAAAGAACGATCAATCAGTATTTAATCGTTAAACACAATTAACGACTAAACGAGGAAATTAATTGTTAATTGCGATTAACAATTGAAGTAGTAGTCGCCAATCGTCGATCGAATTTTTGCCAAACTCTGCTGTGTCGCCACTCTGCTGTCCAGAGCACGAGAGGAAACTAGCGGGACGAGAACGGGGCAAGAGTGACGCAAAGAACACCCGAGTGATCAGACTACGGTGAAAGCTCCTTCGTTGTCCTGAATCGTGGACGCGATCGTTGTCTAGTGCCTACCCCCTCTACTGCATGTCAACGCCGAGTCGCTCCGCAGGGCGGCGACGATTGATGTCGGCTCGGGTATATCAGTGTGAACACCACACATTGACTCGAGTGAATCGAATATTCAAACTTCTTAATTTTCATTATTTTTTGATGGGACTTTCATCAACTTATTTGTGGCATTTTTCTGATTAAAATGACACTAAACACGATATAATTTCAACTGTATTTAGTGGTTTAATTGACGTTATGGAATAACTTTAGGACATAGAAAAGGATAGCAAGCGAAACGGAAAGAGAAATAGCGATCGCAACGGTCGGCAAAAATTCAAAACTTATTCTACTGTTTAAAACACCACTGCGATGCTAACTTTTTTTTACGGCGATTGTAATTTAGATTGATCTTTTTATCTAGCGCTACTGAAAACCCCCACCCTTGCAGTCCTAGAAACGAGACACTGCAAATAATTCTTTCGTTAAGAAAAAATTCTCGACAAACGAAAATTGCGAAAACTTCTAATCGCAAACGTGATGTCTATAGGATTGAGATTAAAATGAACGTAATCTTTGATTAAAGACTACACCGTCTCGTCGTTAAGCGTCAAGTTGTCCCGTTTGCAATAAACGTCTTATTATTATTTATTACTCGCGGGATAAGCTGGCGTGTTAATTAAACATCCAATTGTAAGGGATGTATCCTCGAAGACGAAAATCTTTCCAACAAGAAGGAATTGCCAATGATTGAGAAACTAGGATTTAATGATCTATTGTATAACTGTATCATGAACGTGTTCATAGTCAAACGTTAAACGAAGTTTTATCGTATTCAGTGTACAGAAAGCATGAGAAACGACCGATGTTACGAATGAGAATTTTTAAACAGTAAATAATATAGCTGATAAGATTTTTTACTGTAGTCAATTTTCCACTGAGGATTCGCCGGTCAGACTTTTCCAGGCTGGTTTGACGGTCAAACACAAATGAAAGTTGCGATGCTCGTCGATTAATCGTCAGTCAATCTATCAGTAAGCGAGAACGTTTCATTGAAAGTCTGATGAAAGGTGTGTGTACATAGTGATAGCTGGAAATCTTCGTTACTAATTTTTGGAACTGTAAAAGGATCGTGTTGATCTTACTTTTACTCTCGTGTTGAATATTGTTACGACTTTTTTACTCTGACAGCCATGTGTCATGTTCAAGAGAAGCGTTTTTTTCTGACAATATATATATATAATTGTAATTGCGACTAGCGCCATTTTTACGACTCCATGTTACTCCAGTTTGCGTTTAAGAAGTACGTCTTAAATATAAATTTCGTCAATCATGAAAGTTCGAAGACGGTAAAAATCATCGTGTAAGAATATATTTAGAAAACAATATTTCAAGCTCTTGAATTTTATTTAAAGCATTTGAAATGGAAAGAAAACTACGATGTTATATATAGAATTTTCACATTTTTTAAATTGGTTCAATCGTCCGATATTTGCACTGCACGAAAGGAGTTTCATTCTTTATAGAACTATTTATAGTTTTCATGACTACCATGACTGATGATATTAAAACAAGAGAACCGAAGGTATTTCATTGGATTTTACGGAAGTTGCCTGTAAATAAATGCGATTATTGCAATGGAATTTACCGTGAACTACGTGACGAGAAAGTTTGTTTTGTATTATACATACATATATATATATATATATATATATATATATATATATATATATATTTGTAACGCTCAAAATTATAATGATAATGTTAAGATGCCAGGAGTTCGTGGTAGTCTTTGAACGTGAGGATCACGTGACTTTTGCTCGATGGGGTGCAACAAAAACGGATTACTATAATGAATATAATATTCGGCCTCGGACTAGAGAGTAAACGAACGTCTGTCGAAACGTTGGCATTGTTTATAAAAATAATCCATGTTCATTAGCGTACAATTGAAGTTTATTGTTTATGTATTCGATGGTGATAAGCTTGTCCCAACTTTACAATTTGTACAATAAAGTTTCTTCGAAATGAGTAATGCCAATTTGAATGTTTCCTATCATGTAATTATGTTTAATTATGAAAGGAAAAAATATATGTATACAACATTAGAATTTTTGTCAGAAATCCTACGTATTTTGTTTGTGGGTCCACTAATCACCTTAGGCCATAGAACTAATGATAGTTTAATATTCTCATGCAACTGCATGCAATGCATATTTCCGTTTACTAATGCTATTCCATACCTGAGATTGATACATCGAGTATCATAAAACCCCAATTTAAACACCGTGATACCTTAATTTCTTTGTAGCGCAGTCGACCGCCCAAGGGGGAACCCCCTAGTAGTGGGGATAAGAAAGTCACATCAATCGCGGGAACACTGTTCTGTTCTGTTCGATGACTGGCGGAACGAAGGCAGCATCGTCTGTTCATCATTCTTATTCAAAATACTTTTTTTTCTAACGTTATTGAAGTTGATTTGATTAAAAATTACATATTATAATTAGAAAAGTTATTTATTAATATTTCATCGATTTATATAAAATATTATTTTGAATTATATTATGTCACACTATAAATATTTTTACAATTTGTGTAAGTTGTAATTAGTTCTCTACATATAAAATAAAAGAATTGAATGATACTGATCAAAAATCACTTTTGCTGAAACTGTCTCTATATGTAGGATTGAAGCTTGCTCCGCGTGGAAAAGAATTTTCAATTAACGTAGGTTACATATACATACATATAATGTTAACTAAAAAACGTACACACCTCGAAAAAATTGACGAAATTCTTTTTGCCTTTCATTTAACTGGGACACATAAATTATGTACCAGTAAACAAGTGCATACTCCAAGTTTCATCTTCAATCAAATCAAATGTAAATACTTGAGGAAACATAAAGTGTAATCAAGAATGATTTACTGAAATCCACTTAAAGTACTAAAATACAATACGTACTATAAGGTATTTAAGAGGGTATTCTGGTTTTGAATCTTCAAAGTCAGTTTTTTGTTGCACGCGTGTAGAAAGGGATTTGTTTAAATTTGTAAAATTAATTTAGTTACAGACGTTTGGGAAATATATTTTTTCATCCATGTCAATACTTCACGAGATATTTGAAATAGAGATATTTGTGTCAGAGTAAACACGACAATAGTTTCTAGAATTCGTATCGGGAGTTTGGATACTTCTTGTTGGGTTAGTACTTTTATACGTAGGATAATAAAAGGGATCAATTGGTTTAACAACAAAATTGGGTTGCATTAAAGAATAAAGTACAATTGCAGCTGGCAGGTGTATCTGTGCATCCACATAAAAAATAAAGTCATAAGAAGTTAAGACGTATTATGACATACGACCTTTTCCTCTATCATTTTTTTCTATTCTTACTTAAACAGAAGCAGTAACTTGTCCTAGTTCCCAGAATCACCCTGTATATTTCAAATATCCATGAATGTGTGAGCAAAAAACTAAAGTAAAAGATTTAACACTTATTCTGAAAAAAATTCCTCTAAATTGTTTTAAAAAAATGGCATTCAAAACCAGAACACCTCGTTAATTAGAAAGTAGCTGAAACTATTAAACAGTACTTAGAAATTCTGATTAATTAAACTATGTACATTCAATATAGTAATATGAAATAATTATCAAATCAGCATCTGTCGAGTGACAATTCCTGAATGTATATCACTAGTAATGTTACGAATAACGAGAATTTGTATATATTTGAAAACGTCATAAAAGTACATGTTTTTGGTAATTAAAGTTTTGTATCCCTGTTAGGTATGTGTACAATTATATCCACAATTAATGTAATTTTACTGTGACCTCCAATACTAATAAATTGTTGTATTCTGATATATTTTTTTATGTTGTTTTACGTCTTACCTACAAGATTGCTAGTATTAAATTGTGTAATATCTCTCAACACATGATTAAAATGTTACGTGAGATTCATTAATATTTATTCAAAGTTCGTAAATAAAATGCAGTATAAAAAAGTACGCGGATGATTACAATACTGTTATAAATAAAAATAACTGATAAATAAAAATCATATATAAACTTTTAAATTCCACATTTTTTAAGTAAAATGAGATGTTGAAGTATTACACCCCTGTTTAAATATTTTTACGTGTGAAATATTAACGTGACCACAATTGAATACAATCGATACGACTCTCTGCGGAGTACATTACATAAAATGGTTTTAATATTAATATCTTTTTTAGTTGAAATTTTATATTACACGTGTTTCGTGAAATTAGAAAAGAATGCAAACATAATTCTCATCAGCAATTATCGTGTTTCATATCGAAAAGATATTTGCAACATTATTTTATTTATATCAGCTCTTAGAAAACTTCAACATCGAGTTACAAGTATGTCAAGAAAAATAGATAATGTAATACTATTATTTTACGCTTCCTAAAGTGTTCCAACATTTTCGATTGTTTATGCATCAACTGGAATAGACATTTTTGCATACGAGAAAAGTACATATCAAATTGCCTTGAAGATTACTTTTCAACTTAGTATTTCGCAGTTTACATATTAAAATTCCGAATTCCTTGAACACAGAGACACATATGTATTAAAAATAAAAGTCGAGAAATCCTGATTATTTTTTATCACTTGTAGTGTGTACAGTAATTGACAAATAATACAGTGCGTAAAAATACGTTATGCGTTTTCCATGAAACGTTACTATATTTAATGTAGGTATAATATTTACACTATGTTGTTCTTAAAGATTATGAAAACCAACTGTCCGAATAATTTCAAGTACCACATACCAATCAATGGTGCCGGAACGTAAGCAAGCTTGGCCGATTACTTAAGTAATATTTAATTTGGTCAAATCTTTGGAATTTTGACTTAAACAAAAATTGCTACAGTACTTTGATTGTTGTTTAAATTGACCATTCTTAAAAAGAAACAGAAGTGACACATTAATACTTTCAGAGAATGAACCATTCTTTTTTTAAAACTTTAGTTTTTATTTGACATTCGAGTTACGGAACATTAATGAACAAGTTATTATAATTGGTGTTTTGAGTTTATTTTACTGTTTAGCTTCGAGGAAATGTGAACGAAACGAATGAAGAAATGTAAATGTTAATACGGTGCTAGTGTGTCTGAATAAAAAGTGAACCTTCCTGTAGCAGTAAATATGTACAAGGAGATATAACAATTACTATGATTAATATAATCTCATTTCAAATATTGTTGACAGTGTCTTTTCTACACATTGAACTTGCGCATAAACAAGCGTCAAACTATGTCAATCAAAAAGAAATTGTTTCTGTTTCTCTTGAAACACAATATTCTAAATAATTCAAATGCTAGGCTACTATGCAATACCACTTTTATGTGGAACCTATCTGTGAAATATAGTTCGATAACTCTAAAGATGTATAATATACATATACCAAGTATAAAGGCTATTGTTGCGAAAAGAAACTGAATGTGATTATAATCAATATTGTTATAATGAACATCAGAAACACGTAAACGATAAATCGATCCGACGTGACACATGATTTTTATTTTTTTGAGTTGTCGCTCACCTTTACCTTGGAATTCATACATTCGTAAAATGCTTGCAGAAGATCTTTTTCGTTGAGTTTCGAAGCAACCGCTTTAAACATGCTCAGCAAACTTTCATCGGATTTATTACACTCTTTGATATGGTCAGCTGCAAATTGGTCGGACCACAATTTATAGAAAACGTTCTTGGTGACAACGGAGGACTGAGACTCCAAAGCCTGTGCTATATCACTGGGACTGTTGTTCTGTAAAGCTATGTCCAAAACCAGCCGCGATGGTATCAGCTCATCGTTCGCCACCGTGTGACTAATAATTACATCGATCGGCATTCTCTTCAACATAGCATCCAAACTAGACAATTCCGTCATGGGCTTCCTTATTCCTTCTTGTTCCTCTTCTTTCAGCTTCTTCGACAACATCTCCGCGAGCTCGGAAGACGTGCACTTTTCACAAACAGCATCTTTCACTTCAGCGAAATCGAGGATATTCATGCAGTCGCTGGTTTGTATCTTCTGTCGGTAGGCGTTCAATACTTTAACGAAAAACTGTTTCTCAGAGGCAAAAATATCAGGCAGCCGGAGTAACACTTTATTAATTCCACAGGCACGGCAAGCGTATTTCAATGTTGTCTCATTGCTATTCGGCCTCTCTGTCGCGAGCATTCTTATGGTTTCATTTTCCAATTCCACCTGTGGGACGTGCCTCATTTTGTTCTACAAAAATTAAAAAATTTCTTGTCAGATTGTGGAATCTGTCGTAAGCTGAACATACTTAAATCTACTTTTGGGCAGTGAGTCGTGAACAAATTTAAACAGTCAGGAATGTGCAACGTTCAGTATACAGGGTGACTGAAAAGTTCCCGGAATTTTTTAAAGCATTTCAGTGGCATAAAAATACCGCACAAACGAATGAATCCACACACTTGACCGAATAATAAGTTTTATTAATTCATTAACAAAGAAATGAACCAAAAATATTTATAACGAATGTTCGAAATTGTCTCCTTTTGATTTGATATATAAGGTCAAGGTCATCAGAGCTAGCTCCTTTAAACGCAATATTTATCCAAAGTGTAACTGGCACATACTAAAGTGAAGAAGTTCTTTTAGCTATTAGAGGCTAGTAAGGACAGGCATTATAAATTAATTTGTTTGGAGCTGATTTTTACTAAATGTTCATTAATGCGTTTAACCTTGACTTTGTAATTCAAGTCTACAGTACAATGATCAAGGGTAAGATTAAGAATGTTTTCGAGAACTTTGCTTTAAAGTTTCTGAAGGCTGGGAGAATAATATCTTGAATTTTTAGAACAGAGGACAAGCAATAGATGATGAAGATTACAGAAGGAAGATGATCCTAGTGGTCACTAATAACCTTAATAGGTAAATGTGACATTAAACACATAATAATAAAAGAAAGATGATCCTAACAACTAACGAATTTCGATAGCACTCCGCGTCGCATGTCACGGCATTTTCCTGACAACCCCTCAACACTTCTTTAGGGGTCGCTCATCTCAGGGCAGTTTTACATTACAGCGACTTTATATTATACCACTTAATTATAACACTGCCTTCCCTTTCCAATGAGCGGTTGTCAATTCTGTTGACCAACAACAATCGAAACGTCAATATCCTGCCAGCTTCAGTTCCTTAACCTCCAAGGTCCCGTCAGCCCTACTCACAGATAACCTCTCCTTTAAGTAGATCTGCCTGAAAAGTATCATTTAACCGGGTGCACTTTTCCAGGGGTTACCATGGGTTCGTCCATAACTCATTTGACCTACGGTAACTTTCGTCGACACTCAATTTTGAAAAACGAGCAATCAGGTAGATGATATCGTTCATGCGAGCTTGCATTACGTAAGGACCAACGCTGGCTGGTGCAACAACACTTTTTCGCTTGTAGCAAATGAAATTGAAATCAAATTTTCATCTTGTCAGGGTTAATTCTTAATTTCTGGCGAATAAATTAATATATTTCAACCATTCTGGTTTATGTTTTCTGGATAAACTCGTCCTCCTAATATCTTGTACTGGGCGAAAGTCTTTTTTATCGAAAGTACCATCCAACCATCTTGGTCATAACGATATTACCAAGGCAGCAGCCTTGCTAATCCAGACCTTCTCAAATTGGATTTTATACTTCTCCCATGATGTAGACCCGTCGTAACGCGTCCTCTTCACCACGTATCTTAAATCATATACGGATCGCATCGACCCCTATTCCTCGCACCACGATGGCGCCGACTGAGGAGCAATTACCGGAGCATCCGAAAGAGTACGCACACTCGCGATGTTAAAGATATTTACACGAGCGTGAAGATTATTTACATGCGCTTCCGTGTGTTCCATCGACGAGAGTGCCACCAAATTTGTCGACATAAAATTTCGTAACGTGTTCGATAACACCTGCCATTGATTCTTGATCTACGCGATTCTTCCTTTCATGCGAGCCTCTCGTTACGGATTCGTTCGGAGCAGCTTGATCCCGTTACTGCCGCTAATACTCCTACAACTGCTCGCTGATTACTCGCTGGAGATTTGCAAAAAGATCCACCACCGCCGGTGGAACATTTTATTTACACGAATATACATTGATTCAAAGTTCTATACAATTATGTTCAGTTATCTGTCTGGTTCGATCCGCGGTCAGATATCGACTTCTCAACTGTCAGTTGGTACAACAGTTTCATGAGAATCCGTCTCTTCGACTATTTAGGGGTTGTTCGTCGCAGGACAGCTTTGCATTACGGCGACTTTATGTTCGACACGCCTCCGTAACAATATTTTCCATTTGAAGCAATAGAAAATTCTAAAATCTATAGTATTTACACAGTTGAATTTCTTAAAGAGAAAAAAACACACAAAAACTTTCCAAAACATTGAACTATGTTTCTCGTCGCTGCACTTATTGTTAGTATAATCTTCATCCCTTTAGTATGAATATTATGCATATTATAATATTATAATTATACATTTAATTAATTAAACATTATAATATGCATTTATAAGAACTAGCACACATTGAACTCACATGAATATCATCGAATATCATTCGGATGTGTTCCCGTGTAAATTAGGGCTGTAACTTTCCTTCGAAGGTCGAAGATTTCGAAGCTTCGAAGCTTCGAATTTCGAATAAAAGCTTTCCAATAAAAGTGAAATGAAAATGAAATAATTACCTTATATTGCATAAGAATTTTCTCTGCAGAACACCTTCTAACTGCGCTTTCCAATACCAAATTAACATCTATTTCGTCCAGGAGATCTTCCAAAGACGTTTGCGCTTCGGAAGATTTTGTGAGTTTACTTGCCGCAGATTTCGACGAATAAATGGATTCGCTACTAGTACAAGCAACGCTAGCCTTTGCTGCGTGTAAAGCAGACATTGCTTTCGAGATAGTAGATTGTCCAGAATCTGCTTGTGACGAGAAGACAACATCTAACATAGATGACATCGGTATGCTCGTCATTTTTCTAAACAAAAGTATAATTATATTAACTACTAATTGCTAGTTTGTCAAATTAATTCCAAAGTAATCCACTTAACATCCGTATACAGGTTCTCCCAAAATTCCTTCTATTTCCGGAAATGGGAGGTCATTTGAAGCGACAGATTGTTTAGGAGTTATTAACGAAAAACACGGACCAATCAGAGCACGACCTAGACGCGTGTTGGGAAAGTCGGCCCGACGCACAGTGGGGAAAACTGATCTAAGTCGATTCAAAAAGAAATAACTTTCGATAGAAATGAGGTTGAGCGATGAATTTTTTTTAAATTAAAGCTGAAACTTTGCAGAATATGGGAAAAGTAGGGAGATTACGGTACGACGGTTTTTAGCCTTGAGAAAATTCGTTAAACTTTCACAATTTTAAGAAAATGTGGTTTCTCCGTTACCACGGGCGGAAAAAAATTTGTTTAATTTTACTAGCTACCACCAGCCGTGCAAATTCTTTGACCTGACCGTACGTCCCTTAGCTTTCAGTATTGCCGTATACCTGAAGACATCTGTGTAGTTCGTCACCGAGAGACCCAGTTCTAAAGCTCATCGAAATCGAAGAGGATTCACTTCGTCGACAAACTCTTGTTCGTTGCGATGTCACGGCGTACCACCAACGCTCGGCTGCCGGCGCGTCGGGCCGACTTTGCCAACACGCGTCTAGGTCGTGCTCTGATTGGTCCGTGTTTTCGTTAATAACTCCTAAACAAAGTCGCGGCGGCCATTTTTGCGCAGGAAAATGTCGCTTCGAATGACCTCAGGAACCTCCCATTTCTGGGAAGCGAAGGAGTTTGGGACACCCTGTATATTCTCCGAGATATAAAACTATGCATGCACACTCGAAAGTTGAAGCAGGATTTTATGATTTACATTGAAATGAACAAATGTCAAGTGGATCTGCCTAAACTAGGCGAACATGCAGGATAAATAGTAAGATAACATTTCGAACGTACATAGGTGTTGATATTTTCGAAACAGAAGTAGGTGATACGGCAAGATCATTTGGAGTTGCATCCAAACTTGACTCTATTGTACTTTCAGGCGAATCAGATTTTTCTTCCTTGGTCATATCTATGACGTCAATAGCTCGTGGTGTCGTAGCATTCGTAGTCGATGTAGATGCCGCTTTTGATGCTTGGTTGTCAAATATCGGTTTTTTTTCAGATACAGGTACATTGTTATTTACATTAAGAGGTGCTTTGCTCTCCGAAGTGTTGGCCAAGCGTTCCATCGCATTGTTCGTTTCTTTTGCAACGTGTATTCTTTCGTAACATTTCAAGACGTTTCTAACTAATTCAACCTTCGAATTACCTTTCACGGGCATCCTATTCACTTCACGCTCGGATAACCGTGCAAGGTCGCCAATAGTTTTAAGGTTTCTGCTTTGAAGATATGAAGACAGATGTTGCACCCACAGAGGATTTGTTAACTTCTCAACAATAGTCTGTATAGATTCTGTAGATGTAGTCAGCAACGGATATATCGGCTGCGTGGAGTTCAAAAGCTCCGGATCAGAAATTTCTGCCTCAAGCTGGGTCATGTTTTGGCTGTCATTGCTCAATGGTAAACTTCCAAACATCGAATCTGTAACTGGCAAAGTATCTTGTTCTTCTGCGCTGTCTACTGCTTTCGTACTGGTTCGCATCAATTTTCCACAGAAAATCTCATCCGAATTCGTTGTTGAATTCAAGCTAGAGAGATTCTGTACGTCCACCGTGTCCTCCAAACTATCGGTATTTGAATGACCTTTGCACGAACTCTGTATAACTGAATCGTTCACAATATTGTAATTAAGAGAATCCTCTGATCTGTTTTGCACAGAAACGTTGTGTCGATCGTTCGCATTGTCGTTAGTGTTACCGTCTACAGCTTCTGCATTGTCATGCTGTGTTTCTTCTCCATTGAATAGATCGTCGGTTACGTCAGCTGCAACAGCTGTAGTGTCGCTCTCAGGGACGTCATCAGATCTCTTCGTAGTACCTGTCTCAATATCGTCTTTTGCTTTCGTCTGTGCAGTAAATGTAGTATTTTGTGAAATTTCAAATTCGCCACTCAAATTATGAATCTTGATTTGATTCCGAGCGTTATCTTCGACAGGATGCTCGTCTATTAATTCGTTTTCAACAGGGTTACAAGACGTCTGACCGTGATCAGCGTCTATTGAGAAATTCTCCGAGTACTCTAAATCTTCCGCTATTTTCGTTAACAATTCATTTTCTCGTTCACATTGCAAATCAAGCTCGGATGCATTTGTCGTGTCTGTTTCTTCGTCGCACTCCATCTTCTCGGACTCGGCGTGTATCAGTCTCGGTTTCATATGCTTCGATCTTAGAGGCGTATCTTTACGACTCAACAAGCCGCGCGAACCGAATTTATTAAGCTTGTGTGGAGACTCAGTGGTTTCGTATCCCATTTCTTTTGAAACCGGAGGATCCGCGAAACTTACTCGTTTTCTCTATAAAGAAAGATAATGCATTATGGTTGAGACTACTTTACTGGCTGCTCAAAAACTACTGGCTGCTGTAACCGCTATGCCATGGTTCTCACTGATGATACAACTTATCAATGAAACCACATGTAATAAAGCGTTCATAAATCAACTTCATATAACATTTTTTTCGTATTATCACTTGTAGATCATGCTCCTACGATCTCGCCGGAAAAGTAGGAAACACCCTGTATATCATTTCTCTATCAGTCATCTTAAAAATGATCTAAGTCTCGTTGGAATTCATGAACCTTCGGAGTTATGAAATTAACATGAATGAAACTACATGAAAAATTTTGTTACACTACCAGATCATTCCATGCCAAATCGATCATTTTTTGCAGGCATCATCGTCGATTTTGTTCTAAATGAAACATGTTGTAGTCCATGTGAAATTAGGGGGCCCCTAATTTATATAACACTTTAAAATGTTTAGTTACACGTGTACTCATACCTGTATTCTATTCCACTTATTGTAAATGTGGCAAATCTACTATTACCAAACTGTGATAAAGAAAATATTTAATTTCGAAAGTTTTTAAAAATATTTTAAGTTTAAAATTTAATACTCTTATATATGTATAATCTGTGTTTACTTAAGAATAAAAAAATGTAAGTTTTTTCTATACTTAATTAAATACAGTATTTTATTATAAAAATTTATCGAAAAATTAAATATTTAGTAGATCCTTGTATTACAGAAGAGATATGATTTGCTTCAGACGATAGTCCTAGTTGATTGCACCATTTGTATCAGTTGCTCTATCACGCAAGGGTCTATTAACATAAGTGGATATTGAAAAAGATAAGTACCTTATTAGGAGTCTCTGGATCTGGTTCTGGTATTGACTGCCGTTGACGTTTAAGAATACTAACACTAGGCGATGCAGTTAAAGAAGGTGGATTTGCGCTTGACCACTCTAAAATTTGCAATTCTTCCGTTTCAGTCGATGTTTCTTCGTTCACTTTTTCAACCTGGACATCAATTTTAGCAGGTGCAGAATCCACTGGTTTGTCTATTTTCGAGAAAAACTTTTCCCCATCATTTTTCAAATTAGAAAACAATTTTATTGGAGGTGATGGGCAATAGTCGGATGACCTCATATTATTAAAAATTTTCTCTTGTCGACTACTACACGTAGCTGTTACTTTATCAGGTTCTTTAAGTGTTGGAGTCTTTTCTTTCTTTCCTGTTTCACTTTCTGTATCTTTAATCTTGAGTTTCTTGATTGTAGCTTCGTCCTCTGTAGTTACAGAGTGAGATTCAGATTCCATCTTTGCTTGTTTTGTCACTAACCCTAACATATGTGCTGCGCGACCTTGTCCCGAATAAGCTTTAAATTTCAATTGACGCTTGGTCACACCTTTTGGCGAGGAAAACCCGATAAGGGATTTAACCGATGACCCCTCGATCGCTTTTTGTACTTCAGCTATAACGTTCTTCCCATTATCACACACAGTGAGATCAATGGTTGGAGTCGATATCTTTGGCTTATCGGAATCAACTTCAACGCTTTCCTCGGATCCCTTAATATTATCTTTAGGAACTTCATTATTGTCGTTATCACAAGTACTCGCAACAATGTCTCGCATCTTTTCATCCTCACCTGAAGTCCCTTGAATTTTTAATGATTGCTTTGCCTCGCCAATTTTATTAATCTTAATAAAACACTGTTTCTCGCTACACATCTTTTGTAATTCAGATACATTTTGCGAATTTTCTATTATATCTTCCGTATCATCCTCAGACTGTGTTTGTTGTTCAACCAGTTTTGAATCTTCAGTTCGTACAACACTTTCCCCGATGACAACGTTTCTACTTCCTACTTCAGCATTAGATTTATCGTTCTTAGGATCTACAATTTTAGGCGTATTAACTATCAAGTTATCATCCGGCACTTCACTACCTTCATCTTCTACTGCAGTCCTTGATATATTTATCTGTACAGTTTCTTCTTCTTTGTCCTCTTGTTCTTTCATGTCCTCTTTATTCTCTTTTCTTGTGTCCTCTTCTTCTTCGATATCTTCCTGACATCCCTCTTCTTTGCTGTCTTCTTCTTCCTCCACCTCCTCCTCCTCTTCTTCTTCTTCTTCTTCTAGTTTCTTCCCTACTCCGCTTTCGTCTTCCTTATTTTCTAAACTTACGTTCGCATTGTTATCTCCAGACTTAGCAAATTCATTATTTTTGCCTGTATTTGACTTCGATGTGGTCAATCTACCTCCTTTTCTTTTTTGGTTTTTCGATTTAGGTGTTTTATTATCAGGGGAATGTTTCTTCCCAGTAACATCTTCGTGACCCCTGGATCGACGGCTGTTTGATAAAGGACAATCAAATACCATATTTATCCGTAATCGAGAAATTTCACTCTTCGTTCGTTTACTTAAATTTCCTTCTTCGATTACTGCCTCCATATGATCAACTTCTGTAGTTTTGGAACTGTCACTATCGGTAGGAGTATCATAGTTTACTGCCATTGTTCTAACCTTGCTACGTCGACGTTGAGTCGTACCTTCACTTTCGCTATCCGAAGTTGCTTTCCGTTTCACACCTCTTCTCCCTGTTTCAAGAAATTTGCTCTTCGAATCAGTCGAAAGTCTTTGTTTATTACCGATTTTTGACTTGTTATGAGTTTCTTTTGTTCTTAATCTTCTTTCCCTAACCATAGTTGCGTCAGACTGTTCTGGCTGGCTGTTAGCTTCTTCTATTGTTTGAGAAATACTAGGCGTCATAATTGTATTTTGTCGGTTTCGTCGTTTGCCACTATCTAATACGGATGGGGACAGACTTTGATCGCTGCTTTTATTTGTACCGCCTTCTGCAGGATTGTCACAAGTTTCTGCTACTGTGACTGCTGCAGTTAAATTGTCGTTGCTTTCTACATCCTTCATGTTTTGTCCAACATGTTCAACCGACATTCCATCATTCTGAATAGATGTCTTGTCTACAATTTCAGATTGTGTCATTTTCAATTTATTCTCTTTATTTGCCTCGTCATTTATAGCGTTTTCCATTGAAATATTATCTTTTTTAGCTAAAGCTTCGTTTTTTCCTATCGAACCATTCTTGTAAATTTTGAGTATCTTGAGAAGAAGACTGCGACAGATCGTTATAAAGTGCTGGAATATCATCTCGCTTTCGCTTTAATGACTCTTTTTGGTGGTCGGTCAAACGGCTGACATCAAATCTTAGATCAGTCTTGATGAAGACATATTCCTAAAATTAACCGATAATCGTAAAGAAATTATTGAAAGCAAAACCTTTTTTTTAAAACTATAAACATTTACAGTGTAATGACAAGCTAGTTAAGCAGTGAAATTAAGAAAGCAAAGAGGCTATGATTGGTGTCTAATAACTTCTTTTAGATACAGTCTCGTTATTGACTGAAACGGCGCACAGTGGAAAATTTGGACCAAACTCGATTCAAAATCAAAGAACTTTCGATAGAAATGAGGTAGAGCGATGAAATTTTTTTTTAAATTAAAGCTGAAACTGAAACGGTGCATGCCAAACACGCATGGTTCACGATATTGTAATTTATAAGTGTACTGTAAACTCACTCTATACAATATTTAATTTAGAACAAATAGTTGACTAAGCGATTTAGTAGAGCACTTTTAAATCATGAGAATTAAAACTAAAATCACCTTATATCTATAAGGCCATATTACATGGAATATTAATAAAAAGTTACTACAAAAATACAGAAAAATGATTGGAGACTTGAATTTTATTGAAAAAGAGTGCTAATGTCAAAAGACCAAACAATGTGTTTTATGATTCTATTTGAGGATGTTTACAAGTAAACTGATAATTTACAAGTAATTGTTCAGTACTTCTTGAACGTGATTTTAATTATGTTTTGTGATGGGCATGTATATTGACTGTAGATATATATATTTACCTCAGATTTAGAATCAGGTAGTATCTTCTTATCGGTTTTACCAGATTCTTTCACTATAGCTTTCAGGCTGCAAGAACGTCTATTTATAAAGCTACCAGCCATTTTAACTGGGTTTGTTGCTTTTTCAATTACATCATTCTTCTTTGTAGCATCAGATTTGCGTGATATATTATCTCTACCAGCCATTTTAACTGGGTTTGTTGCTTTTTCAATTACATCATTCTTCTTTGTAGCATCAGATTTGCGTGATATATTATCTCTACCAGACTCCCTTTCTATTTCTTGAAATACTGATTTAGCACTTTTACTTAGCACATTCGTAAGATCGAAAAGTGAAACTGCTTGATTCTGTATATCAACATTTTTGTGATTCAAAGCAAGAATAATAGCTTTCTTGTACGATAACATAAGATCATAATCAACCAGTTTCTTAAGACCTTTGAAAATACTGACAATTGCCTCCCATGTACTTACTACCTAAAAGTTGAAGATTGTATATTAAAATATTGTAACTTATGTATTTACTAGAGATCTCCGTTTCATGTTGAAATACACGTGTACACGTGTAGTTCGGATGTTCGTGTTGAAGTTCGTGTATTGTTTACTACACGGGTACACGTGTATTTTAGGTACACGTGAAATCGAGATCGCTAAAATATACGTGTATCCGTGTATCTAAATACACGTGTATTAAAAATTAGACGAACTCAAACACGTAAATATTCGTACAATTCAGTTTTCAATACACGTTCAAACTCGTGATCTCTAGTATTTACATAAATATATGTATATTTATAGTGGATTCTGGTTATTTGGTACATATCAGGGCAGATAAATATCAGTCCCAATAAAACAAAGAGAATCAGATTTGTGTGATTAGTAGGCAGCGAATTTTATGCATTTATGACAAAAATGAGTAGATGCCATTTAAAACAATAGAAACATTAGATCAATATAAAAATACTGTCGTATTATTTTCGACCCATTAAACACATTAAGAAAGAAAATACATTTCCATTTCACTCCGGTTCGTAGCAATTCAGGTAGAACATATTTATTTAGCACAAAGATCCGCTGTCTAATGATTAGATACTGTTTTTGAGCTTTACCTCAAACATACAGCTGCCCCGATTAAACGATAGCTCAAATAAACGGAATCCACACTGTATAAACAATAAGCATATTGGGTACATACTTCTACATTTATTCTATCTGTTTTAGATGAAAGAAACAGTTCAACCGTTGGTCTACAGACTTGCAAATACGATATCACTTTTTGAGGATTATGACCATAAATCGTAATAATTATTGCAGAAAGAGCTTTGAGACCAGCTTCTGCATATTGAGACCAATATTCTGCAATATTTATATTGGATAAGGAGCAAGTTATAAGTTCTACAATCAGGTGTATAATAGATGGAACTTCTGAATTGGCTGAAAAATTAGAATCAGATTAGCTACAAAATATTTGTACCCGTCATTGATTTTGATCATTAATATAATTATCGACGTACCCAACAAAAAATTAAAGTTGATAGTACTTGACAAAGTAGTTAAACATTTTGTGATCAGAAGACAAGATTTCTCATTTTTCACTATACTGCACCGCATAGCATCCGCAACGCTTAATAAAATTTCATTAGATTTGACAGTTTCAATGAGATCTGCTCGCATCTCGAATTGTTTATATAAATTTTTCCAAACTTTGACCAACTCTTGTGTCTAATGTAAAGAGCATAAGTATTAAATTCAAACTATATGTTTGTATAATTCCATCAAAATTAAAAATGTTAAACTAACTTACTTGCTTATGGTCTTTACAACTCATATACATAAATGGAAATATTACTATTGATTCAACAGTCTTTAAATTATGTTGTACAGCATTACCCTCGTTAATTTCTTGTAAATCATACATATATTTTGTTAGCACTTCCGCCAAAGTTCGCCACAATTCATAAACGATGATCCTAGAAAAGAATAATATAATTATATTCATGATAAGGCAATAATAAAGAAAATATAGCAATAGAATTGAACATGACAATACGTGTTGTACTTCTAGCAACTTACTGATTTTTCTGTACACCACTTAATAATGTAGATAATTTCTCATGTATTTCTTTCAAACATTTTAGTGCATGGGCATAATATTCCTTTTTCCTTTCAGATTTAATAGATTGGAAAATCAGATATCTTAGTACATCGTAGTGACTCCTTAAAAGCATAATATATACTCTTTTTATATGATTTCCCATAGTAATACATACATTATAATACATATATGTTAAAAGCACTGTTTATAAACTACATAATATTTTATTTAATATCATACATTTACCAAAAGCTTTTATCATCCTCTTAATTTTTAAAATAAATCTACTTTTCTTACTTTATATATGATATTTACAAATCATACGTGTTGAAATAAACAATATGTTACACATGAAATTGTATGTGTAGCATGCTAAATGTTTCGATTTGTTTTGGACTATCCAAAAGTTTTGTATGTGGTTTTCTTTGTACAAATAATTTGTTATGTTCGAGAAACTAGTTTCTTATCATTCCGAAAAAATGTATATAGCAGTAACGAAATAAAATGCAATAAAGTTCTTGGAAAAATTAAGAAGACTATGAGATTTCAGCAGAATATGACACTGCTAATAGGAATTTGTGACATTTTCAAATTGAAACCAATTTAATGAGCTACAAACGTTTCAAGATGAGTACTGAAGGGTAAAAGTCGCAGATTTTCGGTCTTGTCAGCGAATTTCGCCCTTATGCGATCATCTTTAAACAAATATTTAGCTCATTACAACTTTAACTGATTTTGATGAAATTTAAATTATCTTTATAAGCCCAGATAAAAAAGTGGAGAAAACATTTTTTAATTCTTTTATCACTCATACTTATCCAACTAACATAAGGGAAAAATATACATGACACGAGATACTCAAGACCCATACTACATATAGTGAACCTGTTAAAGTATTATGTTAAAGTATTACTATAAATAAAATAGCATTAGCAAGAATAACATATAAATTACGTAAATTATGTAATTGAAATTAATGTTCTGGGGAACTAAGATTACTAATAAAATTAACCAGTACTTTAAACTAGAGACCACGGTTTTGGACGTGTATTGAGGATACACGTATTCACGTGTTCACGTGTACTAATATATATCCGTATTTTAATCCGTGTACATTTTATACACGGATACACGAGTACTGAAGTAAACGTGTATACGTGTATCGAAATACGCAGATAATACACGGGTACACGTGTATCGAGCTACACGGATAATATACGGGTATCCGTTATTTTCAATACACGTACAGCAAAAAGAAACCGTCTTTGGCGGAAAATGTAAAAATTTTGGTTTTTCTTCATCAAAATAAACAGTTAATTGATTAAGATTTATTAACAGAAATTATGATGTTTGTTAATTTTCGAAACCTCTCATGTTAACTCTTGTATATTTCGATGTACTATCCGTGTATCCGTGTACGTGAATACATGGGCACACGTGTACTTCAATATTATTCAGTATAATTACACGTGAAATGGGTATCTCTACTTTAAACCATGGAACTTTTCAGTAAAATACTTTTCGGAACAAATGGAAGATCTGACATGCATTATATTTGTAGTTTAACTCACTTTTTAGCATCATTTAATAATGGAATTTGAACAAGCTTGATTACCAGCGTTAATAATACATCATCTTCAAAATCGAAAATATTATTAATTTCAACAACTTCAGGTAGGATTGTATCAAGGATTAAATTTCTGATCATTGGCTTATCTGTAGCAGAATTCGCCAATTCTGTGATAACCATTAGTAAATCTTTATATATTGTTTCCTGTAAGATATAATATTACTATATAAATATTTTGAGAGAAATACAATATTAAATATTATCACCTATAGATATCGACCAACCTGTAATTGTGTGTTTGATAACTGTATGTAGTTAACTAAACTTGACCATAATGTTTTACCAAGTTGGTGTCTATTTTTCATTTCTGCATCTGTAAGTTGACTAAGGACAAGCCAAGCTTCTCCTACACTATGAATAAAATACTTATAACATTCTTGAAAAGTAGCATTAGTCAGAGAATGTGGTAGTCTCTCTTCCAAGATTGGCGAAAACACTGCGCTATTTTCTTGTTTGGTCACAAGGAGTTGGCATAAAGCATCTACAGCAATAATTTTGGTTTTATAAAATCGTTTTCCTGGCGAAGCTACTATTTCAAATTTCAAAGACATTAATGGTGTGTCTCCAAGAGGTCCGAAACAGAAATTCAGAAATTGTGTGATTACTGGATTGACAAATTTCGAAATGTCCTTATAAAGTTTGATAATCACGTGCCACCAGACTTCTAATTTTGTTAGCGCTATTAATTCACTTTTACTGTTTTTAGCATTCAATGGAACACACAACAACTTTACTCGTCTAGCGGTAGCAAGCTCCTGTGGATCCAGTGCAAAATTATCCACCAGTAATTTCCATGAAAGAAATGCTTGTCTGAAACATACAATAACCAGATTATATTGATTTCTGTAAATGAATATTACCTTCTTCGCAATTATTATGTATACCTGCGTATAACCGTATCTGTAGACTTAAATGCTTTTTCTTCAACGCTCAGTAAGTTATTTATCAAACCAGCACCACGATGAAGATCCACACCAAGAAATTGAATGCTAATGTTCCACTGAGTTGCCCAATCTAATTCACACGTGGATACCAAAAGTAACATACGTTTGCAGTATGTAGATTGTAGCAATGATTTATATTGAGTCCATGCTTCTGGTAATTTAGTACGAATATACGATGTTATGTCTGTAGCAAGTGATTGTTCTAAAAGTTTTAAAGCATGACTTCGTTGCCTCTTATGACCCATATATGCTAATAGCATTATTTTGTCTAACAATAATGCATGAAACTGCAAAAATAAAAATCTTTATATTTTTGATTTTTAGTTTCACAAATCAAATAAAATGTATTTAAACTATATCTATTTTATTTTAAGTATTTATTTCGGTATACCCTTTGAACTTTTGGATCTGATGTTGCCGCAGCCACTTTGTACAACCTTCGTAACAAAATCATGCAATAATTAATTGTTTCCTCTTCTAATCTTTGGTCATCTGACAACTGTCTACTTTCGGCATCTGTCAAAGCTTGGATATTATCCGTGCATGCACTTGCTGCTATCCATGGCATTGTATTAGTTTGTATTGTACACATACAATTGTTAAAAAAATTCAAAGTATGTGCATCGTAAGCAACTGTCGATATAGCATTATCCTCTACAACTTCTAATAATTTAAGAATTTTTAATCTGAAATTATATCAATGTTTCGTATATCAAGTAATTTGTAAACTCATTTTTTTCTACAATAATTATTGTCTCATTTAAAAATCAAATAATAAACAACGTAAATCTAAACTGCATATTAATGTACAGATAATTATACATTATTACATAAAAAGTTACACATGAAAATTTGATTTTATAAAAGAAATTTACATTTGTTATAAGCTTTATAATTTTTAAATGGTACTTTCAAAAACTAATATTTGAGAGAATTTGTATAACAATTAATTAATATCCTAGATATTTGATTTAACACACCTAGATTTTTGACTTATTTGTGACATTGTTTCGAACAAATTCAAAGAATGATCTCTAAAGTCTTGAATGATTACATTTAACGTTTCATATGCTTCATTCTGTATATCACTGTTTCCATTCGCAAATACATCAATGACTAATTTATATAGTTCTTTGTATTGTTCCTCTTTAATAGCTTCCGTTTGCTCCAACCTCTTGCTGTTGCTAAAAAATATAATTACTTATCGTTAATTAAGATTACATAGCATATTTTTGCAGATCTTACGCCTACAATTTTCTTATTACAATGGAAATAAAGAAGCATAAATGTATTTGAAATTATTTTCAATTGTGAAAAGATTAATAAGTAAGTTACGAGTAGTCATGAACATGTTGTCTACCATATAGAAGTTATTCCTGGACTTATAACAATGTTTCTGTTAGAAATAATTAGATTGATTTTTTTCTCCAAGTACACATTGCAAACAAAATTATATGAATTCTCAATAAACACATTTTTGTAAGTTTTATTAGACATTACAGACCACATTTTTGTTGATTTAAGTACTTATGTACTTGTCTTGTCAAATTGATTTTTCACAAAAGTTTTACATTTTTAAAACAAGATCATTTTTGTTATAAGTAGACTGCAAATTCGTATAAATACAAATAGAAGATTCTATGAACCAATTTAGAAAAATTAGGGTCGAATAACAATTTGTTTACAAACTTTATTGTTGCAATAACCATTTTCACTCTTTATAGCTCACAAATACACATGGCACAGCAGTAACAATGAAAGGTTATAAAATTGTAATATAAAAATAGTAACATGAATTGCTACTGGTAATAGCGGTAAATGAAGATGTTATCATTTGTGACGGAGAGTAGTCAATTAATCTATCTCAGCTTCTAATTAACAACCTTCGAATAGAAAAAAATTTTTATATCTCAGTAACATGCTTCACAAGGGTTAAACTTCAATAAAATTGTTCATTTAATTATATTTTATATCGTTGCAAATACTATAAATGAATGAAATTCGCTATGTATAAAGAAATGCAAATTTCTTGTATGTTTTACGCTTATCATTTAATATAAAAAATTGTTTTCCTTCTGGATATGTAATATATAAATGTGTAAACATGCAATACGTAAATTTAGCAATAAAAAGTCGTCAAACTTACCTACGAATATAGGTTAAAGCTTCGCGTTTATCCTTAATATTACTATTTTCCCGCAGCATTTTCAGCATGCGCGGGAAAGAAGGCGTATTAGAAGCCATTCTAGAAAATCAAGTTTCACAAGGTGTTAGAATAACAATATTCATTCATCTCATCACAAATATTCCTACAAGGGCTTTCAGGAAAATCATGAAATTATCACAATGTTTGGTGTAAATAGCTTCACTAACAGTTCACGCATACAGATGAAATCGCTCACCACGTCCTTTCGTGTTTATTTTGCATACACTGGAACAAATAAATTGCAATAATCACTTTGAAGTATCAGGGCACATTAATCCACAACACACATTAGTACACACTGCGACTTTAACCTTTTCGTCCGTTCTTTAACTTTTCCTTCTTTTACTTTCTTTTGTTCCCGCCTTTTCGTTATTGCTTAAGCATTCATAATGCAACGAAGAAAACACCGTTTGTTTTTGAAAATTGATACGAGTAGAAATATAGACAATTACACGCAATAGCTAACGCTTCATACACCCGGTGAGTTTGCAAAGTAAATGCATACACCTTGAGATTTTGTTTTCAATAAATTTATTTGTACCGAATGATACGATAATAAACCTATCTCTAGAACACAACTAGTTTGCAATTATTTGTATCCGTCAAGTATAAATAGAATCGTTCTATTAGTAATACCACATGATTTAAAAAATAAGTGTAGAGAAGAATTTACGATCATTTGTGCGCCAAAATACAATGCAGATTTCTCGTAGATATTCCTACCATATGCTACGCAAAATACGCATGTGTGGTGCACTGCTAAACACCAATGTCGCTCAATGTTGCTCAATGTCGCCAGAGTACAGTGCCACCAAATCGAGGAAATTGAGGGGAATACAGTTTACCCCCTCTCTGTCTACGGTCTTATTAGTGGGGGATGTTGGAGTATGCTCATGGTGCTGGAATGGGATAGTAGAAGGGGAAAAGGAGGAGAGGAAAAATCGACCAGTTTTGGTCGATTCTGACGGCACTGCCAGATTAAAACTTATCTTCCACTCAATCTTCCCCTTATACGACGCTATTCCTCCACGCTTCCGCCATGGCCCGGTCAAGTGTCACGTTTCGTCTTTGTCATGCATGTGTCACAATGTCACGTGACTAATCTTGTAATGACAGGGAGAGGGTAACTCTGTATTCCCCTCAATTTAGTAGAGATAGACTACGCAGTCTGTACGACAGTTGGTGGGGGGCGCAGCGAGCCAGTCAACTCTCACTTCCTATGCACTCCCCACTTTCATTGGGCGAATCTCTCCCAACCAACTCGTCAATTAGAAAGAGAGAGTGATTCCACTGGTTATTGTTCTCTCTCTCTCTCACTCTTTATACCCCGCGCCGCCATTGTAGGCTTTAGCGCTTCGTACAGGCCGCACAGTCTATCTCTATAAGTCTATGGAGAAACTCGCTAACACTACTTATATTTAGAGTCGGTCAGTGTCGGCAGATCGGGGAAATAGAGGGGAATACAGTTTACCCCCTCTCTAATAACCAGACCAGTCTACGGTCTTAGTGGGGGATGTTGGAGTATGCTCATGGTGCTGGAGTGGGAAAATCGACCGTTTTTGGTCGATTCTGGCGTCATTGGACCCGGTATATGTATAGGACAGGCATGGGCACTCTTTTGTGCTCACTCGGAGGCGTTCCCAAGGAATACCCGTGGAATACTCCCACTTCTCCCAGCCGCGCGTCTCGCCTCGCTACCTGTGGTGGCTATAGTGCTCGGAGCAACTACGTTAAAAAATAATAAATGCATAAAATCCGCTGTCTATATATTACAGTTACAGTTTCTATTTATAAATACTGATACAGAATGAGATACAGCGACAACTCCCCTTTGACTTCTAACACGTTAGCTTCGCAGTACTGGTACACACTGCAGCATTTTGCCCACAACCGTCATCTGATAGACGATGTAATCTGTGAACAAGGCATTTTATATGAATTTGTTACATATTATATGTACATACACAGTAAATTTTAGTATAACATACGCATGTTAAACATTCATATTTGAAAATCGGAAAACAAAATTTTGCAAAATTATGCGGGGTGACCAAGGTACCCCATTTTGCCCCACTTTGTACTTTACTGACGCTAAAATGACGTTAAAAAAAACTGCGCAATTTCCCAACACTGACGCCAATCTACATGTTTTCATTGCTTCTAGGCTTCCAACATCGTTTCGGAGTTATTCTTTCTCTTGTGATATACCCTCTTTTCCGGAAACGAAGTGGTGAATGAATATTGTTAATAATAATTACATGATACCACGTGTGAAAAATTGGAAGAAGGCAAGCATAAAGATTTCATGATCATTTGATTTCTATAAAACCGTTCATGACTCCTGACAGTAAGAAAATGCAGAAGGTTGGAAAATTGAATGCGTCGATTGATATCATTCCGTTACAAGGATCCAGCGGAGACTCTAAATCGAAAGCTGTGAATAATAAACCGAAAGTTGATCTTTCTCATAGAGATCTTCGGGATCAGTTATTAATTTCGCGTGTGCAAACGGTAATTCGTTGATTTCTTTCTTTAAAGTTCCTTCACTCAACTAATGTAGATACGTAAAGTTAACACATTTGTAATGCGCACTTTACGCGGTAAATTTGTCTACTAACATTTAAAGTACATAGCAAAAGAATTTTACAAATTATTTGTTACTTTAATGTTTAAGTCTATGTATTAACAAATTATTTATTATTTTTTTATACCTCACAATATAATGAAATAAATATAATGAATCAAATTTGTTTATGAAACATTCAACTATAATTTATCATGTAATTGTAAAAATCTAGAATTAAAATTGTGTTTCGCATAAAATTTTTTCATATTTTGTATTTTAAAACATATTGTATATATACCGTTTAATTTTTAGTATATGCATGAGAATGAAAACAAAGTTTACATTGATGTTCATGAAATGGCAGATGCATTGCAAAAGAAATATCGTGATTATCGTATAAAGAAACGAGGCCCATTTAGAGCTTTGGTACGCAAAGCATACGACGAGCTCACAGAGATGTTTGCGAAGAAACATTGTCCTTGCGATTGGCCTGCTTACGAGGATGAGGATGATGAAGAGGAAGTGGATATAGAAGTATTGGCATATACTTTACATACATATAATTTTTAGTTGCATATCTAAATAAGAATATATTGATTTTAGTCAGATCCTCAAAATACAATGTTGGACGATATGTTATTGAAAGTATATAAAAAGTCACAGAACAAACAAAATGGAAATTCTAGTGACAAAGAATTAATAGACATCAGTAGTGACGACGATGCGAGTAAAGCAGATTCGAACACTTATAATAAGACCGATGAAACCAAACTAATGAATCAACAGGTCAAACCGAACTCATCTTCACACGTAGAAAAACCTGTACCATCTAAGGACATCGAACAGAAAAAACCAGTAAAATTTCACTTTCATTCATTTGGTTTCGGAAATTTATATTGCCTATAAAATTATTACATTATGTAATGTTTTCTTTACAGCCTACAAAAGAAATACGACAAACTGCAGCAAGTAGTACACCGATCGAACCGATAAACAGAAAAAGGCAACGTGATAAAGAGAGTGATACCAGTCAATTTATATTCACGAAAAAAGCCAAAGGGATCCCTGTTTCGGAATCAAAAGTTACGTTCACTGACATAGGAGGCTGTGACAAAGTTCTGAAAACTGTATGTAAGCTACTTGCTCATATGAAGCATCCAGAAATCTTTAAACAACTTGGTATATCACCGCCAAGAGGATTTTTGCTTCACGGTCCACCTGGATGTGGCAAGACATTACTGGCATACGCTATTGCAGGAGTAAGAATGCAATTATAAGTTATTATATTGGGTTGGCAAATAAGTTCGTTCGGTTTTCTAGATTGGAATAAATCACAAAAACCGAACAAACTTATTTGCCAACCCAATAGTTTTTCCTATTTCATTCATTATTAATCTTTTATCTTAAATGTAGGAATTGGGGATACCTTTGCTGAAAGTTGCAGCACCGGAACTTGTGGCTGGAGTATCAGGGGAAAGCGAAGCACGGATTAGAGATTTATTTGAACAAGCGTTAGCTATTTCACCGTGTGTAATTTTCTTAGATGAAATTGATGCTGTTGCGCCCCATAGAGCGACTGCTCAGAGAGAAATGGAGAGAAGAATTGTTGCCCAGTTACTATCATGTTTAGATGGTAAATTATTTCTATTACTAAATCGTAATTATTAGATTATATTGACCTCCAATTTCATTTTTAAACGAAGAATAACGTTTTATCGTGCAGAATTGAGTTTAAAAGAAAATGGTACTGGG
Source organism: Lasioglossum oenotherae (assembly GCA_028455765.1). Classification (NCBI taxonomy): domain Eukaryota; kingdom Metazoa; phylum Arthropoda; class Insecta; order Hymenoptera; family Halictidae; genus Lasioglossum; species Lasioglossum oenotherae. The sequence goes on along the minus strand of CM052293.1, from coordinate 1,726,506 downwards.
GTATTGGTACTTGGAGCTACAAATCGCCCCGATTCATTGGATCCAGCATTAAGAAGAGCCGGCCGTTTTGATCATGAAGTGTGTCTTGGTATACCGGATAAAGATGCAAGGACAAACATCCTAACTGTACATACAGAGAAAGTTGCACTTGCTTCCAATGTTAGTTTATCCACAATAGCTTCACTGACGCCTGGTTTTGTTGGAGCCGATTTAGTTGCACTAATTAGAGAGGCTGCTATGGCAGCTGTGGATAGGTAACTTATTCGATGTTTTCTGTATACGTAAAAACTAATGTATTATATTATGGACAACGAATTGTATCACTTATTTTGTTTCTACTAGAATACTGGAAAATGTAAACAGATCTGAACCGGACACTAAATCATCGGAAACAAGAGAAGTCGAACCAGATGCTGAAAAAGAAAATTTTGAAAATACTGGTAATTTAGACGAAGAAGCAACTACCGAATCGTCTCCTTCAAATCAAGACAAGACAGTCAAATTAAACAAAACGAGCGATTCCGTAAGCCCTCCAGCGCTGATCGAGATGGACGTCATACCAGAAAATTCAAAATCTCCGGATTTGGCGGCATTACTTACTTGGTTACGTAATGATCCACCACTTTCCTCAGAACGATTAAGAAATTTATGTATCGAGCACAGTGATTTTGAAACTGCTCTTCGCGTTATTCAGCCATCAGCCAAAAGAGAAGGCTTTGCAACTGTACCTGATGTTACGTGGGATGATGTTGGTTCTTTACGAGATATAAGAGAAGAATTGCAGATGGCTATACTGGTAATAGCATATACACCTCCTTAAATGTTCTCTGTTCGTTTAAACTGATCAAGTATGTTTTTTTGAGTTGTATTTTTTTTCTGTTCAATTTAACATTATAGGGTCCAGTTCGACATTCCGAACATTTTACAGCCCTAGGATTAACAACACCTACCGGAGTATTATTGTGTGGCCCGCCTGGATGCGGCAAAACGTTATTAGCAAAAGCGATTGCAAATGAAGCTGGCATCAACTTTATATCTGTTAAAGGGCCAGAACTTTTAAATATGGTAACTGTTTTAATTGCTTGAACAAATACTTTGTAGCCAAACATATAGTGTCATTGGGTATTTACAAACTACTGTTGTTCTCGTAAATGATAAGTAATATTTTATAAGTAATATAATGGCATATGTAAATTTTTTGTGATTGCACTATTTGTTGGGACATCAAGGTATGTAACTTTCAATTATTTAAATGGGATGCTTACATAATTTGTTATATCGCACGAAGGCGTATAACAAGACGAATCCAGTCACTGAATACAGTTAGCTACACTTAAGGTCATGTAAGTACCAAAGAAACCAAAACAAATTTTTTTCTTTTATTTTTTCTCTTATACTTATAAATTGACAAGAATAACACTGGTTAGTAAATGCCTGATCATCCTGTATATAGAAAGTGAGCAACTTACTTAACTTTGTTGCCTGAAATTATTTGTAAAATGTTATAAAAAAGTAAAAATATTTCGAACAGTTACAGGTAATTTATACAGAGATACAGTGATTTACTTTTTATTTCAATGTATTTTGGCTTTCTTTTAGTACGTTGGTGAAAGTGAGAAAGCAGTTCGACAATGTTTTATGAGAGCAAGGAACTCAGCACCGTGTGTTATATTTTTCGACGAGCTGGATGCTTTGTGCCCAAGGCGATCGGATGGCGACAATTCTGCTACTTCACGTGTAGTTAATCAGATGCTTACAGAAATGGATGGAGTAGAAGAACGTAAAGAAGTATTTTTAATGGCTGCGAGTAACAGACCTGACATTATTGATCCAGCAGTTTTGAGACCAGGAAGATTAGATAAAATTTTATATGTAGACCTGCCTACAGCAGCAGATCGTATTGATATTTTAAGAGCACTAACAAAGGTATTTTATGTACTGATCGTAGATAAGTAGAGTAATATTCTCAAGATGATTTTCATTGTAAATAATTTATGTATACAGAATTCAACTAAACCAAAACTAGCTGCGGATGTAAACCTCGAACTAATAGGGTATAATGCCAAGTGCGATGGTTATACTGGAGCAGATTTGGCAGCCTTAATCAGAGAAGCTGGTGTAGAAGCATTGAGAGAATTAATGGACATACATTATACAGGTCAGCCGGAAATCTCTATGCGGCATATTTTATCTGCATTTGATAAAATAAGACCATCTGTACAAGAGAAGGTATATATTTTCAACATTTATACGAACTACAAACACACCTTTCTCTTCGAACATGATATTGGGTTAACCAACTATAAATTTTAGGACATAAAACATTATGAAAAGTTAAAGAAGCTGTATTCAATTAAAAAGAAATCTGACGACTCTCCGATGGAAACTCCAACAGATGCCACTATAGTAGATGTAGTTATGGAACCTATGGAAACGTGAAATAAAAATATTACACATGTATGTAACAATCTTCCATTTTAAAATACTCTTTCAGATTAAAAACATTGAAATACAAAAGTGTACACACTTTGACTTTATTTTTATAGTCAAAGCAGTTTGATCTTAACCAAGCGAAGATGTAGTTACAATATTAAAACTTAGTTGATCATGTCAACCTAATGACTATAAATTTATATTTTTCTTTATTATTTAAACACTAGACATATGCGATGCGAAAGTTGTCATGGTTCATTTTTTTAAAATAAATGAAATTATATTCAACATACACAGTTTACATAGTCATTTCCATAACTTAATTCATATAAAACTTGTATAGTTGCTGTAACGTAATAGAGCAACTTTATCGACAATAAACATTATCTGAATATCCGTTCTGAAAACTAAATCTGATTTGCGTATTTTAATCAAATAAATGGAACGGAAATGATTGATAATGCATAATACAATGTTATCTTCTTTATATTATATGTACATACAGTTACCCACATTAATATTCAAACATAAACATACTAGTAAATCCTCTATAAACGCAAAAGCCTCGGGGATGTTCGTTTGTATTTTTCGTAGACGGACACTATGCATGATTTTCATGTAAAATCAATATATAAATAGTTTATAAAAAGTAAATATTTTATATACTTATGTATAAAATTTATGGGAAATTGCAGTCTTAATGTTTTCTTGCAGAATAGTTTTGTTTAATAACCCCATGTAATTGATTAGATGTATTAAAAATAATTGTTCTTTAAATGTTCTGAATAGAATTTCCTTCTTCTTTTAGGCTGGTTCGCAATTGTATCTCTTGCTTTATTAATATGCATTTTATTGTTTACGTCTAATTTATTTCATAGATTCTGTGTGGAACTTAAGTCTGAAGATCGTGAAATTGGGTGTCAAACTTTAGGACGATTATATAACAAATATTCTTTTATAAAATAAGTTTTGATAAAATTTGAAGCCCTTTATACGGGAATATAAATCGCGTATTATTTGGACTTTCATCGTTTGCTTTTGTTATGTTCGTAACATCATAAAACATCAATTATACAAAAAAAGAAACAGATGGTTGTGGGAGTCGTTTCTGAAGGACTATATAATATAAATGATTTTCGTAATCGTATTATTATGAAGCAAATTGTATATAAACACGATTTGATTTTGCATTACGTTTTTATTTCAACAGTTATGCCTTATTACTAAAATATAGATATATGTAGTCCTGTTAGTAAAATTTCAGTTCAATATAAATAAATTCAGTTTAGTATTGGATTTGAAGAAACCTATGCAAAGAAGCTTCAAGAATTAATAACATTAAACGTTCATTTGAAGAAGAAATGGTCCCAGTAAAATGTACTATACACATATTTATATATGCAATTAAAAACATGCAATGAATGCCTGTCTTAACCCCTTGCCCTACGATTTATTTTACGGTTTCAGTGATTAAACCTTTTGTATAGTTCGTAATTTTCTAGAAAAGGGGAAAATTTATATCTATTGTATACCTACATGTTCTCCAATAACTATACATTAACAAAACCAAAATAGAATTTCATCTCGGATTAAAGGATATTAATAACATACATATTCATTAAACTCTGTTCTGAATCTTCAACACGAGTCTGACACGATATTGTAAGGCAAGGGGTTAATCTATAAAATGCGTATATGAGGGAAAGTTATTTCATAATAATTGCATTTATATTGTTGTTGAACTTTCACGGCATATTTCCTTTGTATGCGTGGAGCATAGAAGAATATGAATTGGAACCAATTTATTCATTACTGAACATGCGGCTCTGTTGTTCGATTTTGTACAATCCAAGGATGTTTCAAAACATCTTCTAAAGGCAACCTTTGTTCCGGATCAACAACTAATAACTAAAACAAGAAAACATTGAACATAATAAATGAACAGACAAAAAGATCTTACAGTTACCCTAAGTTAATGTAAATGAAAGCCTTACCTTGTATATTAAATTTCTTGCACCTTCGCTAACATAATCTGGAAATTTATATTGTGCTTTCTTGATTTTCACATATGTTTCTTCGTAAGTTTTAGCTAAAAACGGCGGTGTACCAACTAAACATTCATAACATAAAACACCAAGACCCCATAAATCTACAGTATGATCGTGTGTCTTCCCAAGAACCATTTCAGGTGGCAAATAATCCAGAGTCCCACATAAAGTGTTTCTTCTAGAAGCAGGAGCATGAACAGACCATCCAAAGTCTGCCATTTTTAATTCACCTTTCATTCCAAGTAACAAGTTCTCGGGTTTAATATCACGGTGTATGACTTTCTTGCTATGACAATATTTCAGAGCATCTGCTAATTGAGATACATATGTAGCTGTCCTGACTTCATCAAAACGCTTCTCTGGTTGAGAATTTAATTCTTTGAATAACTCTCCGTTTGGGGCATATTCTAAAATTAAGTAGACCCTCTTTTCATCGTGGAAGTAGCCATACATTTTCAATATATTTGGATGTCTATATTGAAAAATATATACCTATTTAATATTTGAAGGTAATTTTTTTCCCATCTTCAACATATCATTACTAGACAGCGGATCTTTATGCAAAATAAAAATTTTCTACCAGAATTGCAACAACCAGGAGTGAAATATAAATTTATTCTGTCTCTTAATATGTTTAATAGATTGAAAATAGTACAACAGTACATTTAAATTCTTCTGATTTATTTACAGTTTTAAATTACACCTACTCATTTTTGTTATGCATAAAATCCACTGTCTAATTATTACTGTTCTATAAAAATTCATACTTACATACCCATGTATCTAAGAGGTATGTAAAACTAACTTTTGTAGCGAAAACAATTTTGAAGTTTGTTACAGTATTCGACACTTTCTTACCTTAGATGCGACTGAATTTCTATTTCTCGTCTAACTTGATGTTCTACATCAGCTGTTTGTATTTGTGCTTTAAATAACACTTTCATAGCGATGATAAATTTGGATTTCTTTTCTCTAGCTAAATAAACGTTACCAAACTTTCCTTTTCCTAACGGACGTCCAATATCAAAATCTGTTAAAACCCACTTCTTGTCATTTTGATATTTATTTTTTACACTGCATTGGCCTTCATTTCTCTCTGTGTCTTTTGTTCCATTTCTGTTTTCTTTATCGTTCTCTTTATCACTTTTATTCTGTGTCGATACAAGCGTCTTTGAAGCCAATGGTAATTTTGGTGGTGGCATCAATTCTATAGATTTATTTATCTTTTGTTCCTTCTTCTTATTATCTGTTAAATAAGTAGTACACTCCTCTGTGTTACTGGTTATATTCGTTGAATTATGTTGTAAATTTTCACTTACAACAGATGGCGACTTAGATATTCTTAATTGTTTAAAATTGTTATGCACTTGTGAAATCGCGCGTTGTGACTGAGAATTTGTTTTTTTGTCCTTAAACATCTCTGAACGTGTAATGTACTGTCTAAAATTGACAATAATTTAAATTAATACACAGAAATATATTAAAAAATAGATGGTAGAAAATTGAAGAAATTAAATATTTAATGTTATATATTTAGGTTTATATTATAAAATCATCGATTGCTTCATGAAGTATACAACTTCTACATAAAATGCAATAGTGTAAAAAGTATTTATAAAAGAGAATAATTGAAAAAATTATGCATTTCAAGTCATAAATTTAAAATTTCTTATAAGAGTATCTATCATGCATAAGAAGACGACTAAACTAGCATTTATTATAAATATATCAGTCAAATTAAATATATTTTCAAATATTGATACAGATTAATGTGTATAAAATAACTACTCACGTCGGCAGTAGAAGGTTCCTGCTGGTTCCTGCTGATTCCTGCCAAAAATGTGAAGTTTTCACTGCTGTTGAATTTCAAAATAACGAATTTTCACGCTTTGCTGTGATTGGTTACAACCAGTGATGGTACGTAAGGCCACAGCCTACTCTATTTAGTACTAGCCGTGCTGAAGGTAAAAATGTGTAGCGTGACCCGTTGATCACGCGAACATAGTTACGAATAGCGCTACTGCCCTGTATGTTCGATTAATGGCGCTGAGAGGGAAATTTGAATATAAAACATAATATTTCAAGCCGTATATTTCATATACACATATTTTATTCAGGCACGATAGCTTAGGCTTAGAACAAGTAGAGAAACAAGAGGTTTCCACAGAGATCCTTGACGAAACCAGATGGGCGAGACTAATCGAGGAATTTGGGTAAAGTCGCGTAACCTCTTGAAGGAGCTTCTCCAATTTCGCATAAATAGACAGTCGAAGTCTAGAATCGGTCGAGGACAGCAAGTCGTTAATTCTCAGTCAAGGACCTCTTGGGACTCCCTCGGACCTCTCTCTCGCTCGGTCCCACGACCCTTGTTTTGGTGGGCCTTCACCCTTTTGTGTGCGCGCTATTGAGGCACCCCCACCACCAATCACCATCGAGCAGCAACCAAAGACGAGCCACCCGACGAATCAACGTTCAGCTGGAAGATCCGAATTTTCCTATTGGCTAAGGAAAAGGATGCTGGAAGAAGATAAAACTTCAGGACGAGGCAAATACGAGGCAGATAGAATTCTCAGATCGTAGAGTCGACTACTAAAAGTTCAATTAAATAAAGTCTATATTTATTTTTCCATTACATTACATTGTTCAGAGTTATTTTCTGCAAACCTTCCACGAGCAGAGTGCTTCAGCGCTCCACGGGCACCCGAACCCAGCAAATTCCCTAATCCCACCACACTGCGACGTAACAAACGGCAACGCTGCGAGAGTCCGATTTGAGTCCGATTGATACATATATACCAACATACCTAACCCAACTCACTGAATCAGACTCTCAATCTCCCCTATCGGCCTCTCAGTTTCCCGCGTAGTTTTCAAATGTTCTCATCAATGTGTAGTACACATTGTGTACTTATTATATTATTATGTAGTGCAGCTAATTTTCGAAAATAAAAAAGTGCAATAATGGAGATAAGTATTATTTATGAACTTTTTAGGTCTTTATCTTTGTGTGTAGCACATTTACTTAACACAAGACTCGCATTATTGAAAATCGAACTCTCGAACTGTAAACACAGCGGTGTTGCCAAGTTGTTCAGTACAGCTAGTACTATACAGGGTGTTCCAAAACTCCTTCAAGTCCGGGAAATGGGAGGTTCCTGAGGTCATTTGAAGTAATTTGAAGCGACATTTTTCTTTGCAAAAATGGCTGAGTAAAATGGTTTAGGAGTGTTTAGGAGTTACCAATCAGAGCGCGACCTAAACGCGAGTTGGCACAGTTGGCCAATAGACAGTTGGCGCGCTGGGCCGACTGTGCTAACTCGCGTCTAGGTCGCGCTCGGATTGGTGAGATTGGTCTGTGTTTTTCGTTAATTCGGCCATTTTTGCAAAGGAAAATGTCGCTTCAATGACCTCAGGAACCTCCCATTTCCCGGACTTGAAGGAGTTTTGGGAGACCCTGTATAGAATAGGCTATGGCAAAACTATCGAGTATCCACCACGAGTATTGACATTGACCCAAAGATAATCCTCTTTGTATTGACCAGTATTGACGAGTATCCACTGGTATGACGTATGACTGGTATCCACTCTGCTTTCCAACTGTTCACACCGTGTCATTTTTTCAAGTGCTTTCATAGTTTTATATTCAAGTAGTTTTATAGTATTTCATTATATATTCATTTTTGTATATTATTATTATTAATTTTTGTTTTATATTTGTGGTTCGTTTTTAAAAGTATTTATATAAGATTTAGTATGGAAAAGCGCAAAAAAGGGAAAACAGTCGGGATCGAGGCGCGAAATATGGCCAGACGAATCATTCAAAAATGTGACGAAGAGGCAAGGCAATCGAAATTAAATTACTGTCTTCGCCAAGCAACCCTACGGTCCTGCGACTATACGGGACTTTCAAAATCCACACTTTTCAGAATTAAGAACGAGATATATGAACCTGGCGAAGAGCCATTAACTTCTCCAGGAAAGAAACGAGTTACTAAAAAAAACTTCGAAGAAATTTCAATGCACTGAAGAGTACAAAGCAATAATTCGCAGGATTATCTACGAATTTTATACCGAAAAAAAAGTAGTGCTAACTTCCTCAGCATTGTTAATGGCAATACAGGAAAAGATTTATTTCCCCTGGCAAGTACGAACGCTGCAGCGGCTGTTGCACACTATGGGATACAAATGGAAAAAATGTAATAGCAACAGAAAAATTTTAGTAGAAAGGGCCAAGATTGTAGCATTGCGCTGCAAGTATTTGAATCAAATAGATCAATATAGGAGAAACAATAGTAATATTATCTATATAGACGAGACATGGGTGGATAGCAGTATGTGTTTTAATAAGAGGCAGCAGAGGAAGGAAGAAATGGGAGTGCTCAAGAACGTAAGTTCTTCCCATCAATATATAATCGCCCATGCTGGTAGTAAAGAAGGATTTGTAAAAGGGGCAGAATTAATTTTCAAAGCATACAGTACTGAGGGAGATTATCACGGGCATATAAACGCATCTAACTTTGAAAAATGGATCAACGAGCGCTTATTACCCAATATTCCTCCACAGTCCATAATTGTTATGGATAACGTACCACACCATGCCGTACAGATAAACAAACCACCCTCCAAATACTCGCAAAAAGCTGTAATAATCGAGTGGTTAGCTCAAAATCAAATTACTTACTCTGATTCAATGAGAAGGTACGAACTAATAGAATTAATAGATCAGAATAAAAGTAGGGATAAGTTATATAAGGTGGATGAATTGATAAAATCAAAAGGTCACAGTGTCCTGAGACTGCCAGCTTTTATGTCTGATTTCAATCCCATCAAACTAGCATGGGCAAAGATTAAAAGAACAATTCGAGAAAAATATGTTTCAACGCTTTCAGCTTCGCAATTGGAGACATTGTTAAAACAAGCGATTGAGGAGGTAACTCTTACAGATTGGGCAGGGTTCTGCAGTGAAGTAGCAACAATTAAACAAGAACATTCGCAGAGGGATGACATTATGGAGGATGTCATTGAGAAGATGAGCAATGATTTTGCGAATAGAAGCAGCAGTAATAGCAGCAGCAGCAGCAGCAGCTGCAGCAGGAGCAGCAGTGATTCTGAAGATTTGTAAGGTAAAATAACATAGAAATTACTCCACATTATATTGTATTCACAATACAGTTATGCAAGATAGAATATAGAATTGCAATACATTCATTTGCAGGTGGCAACAGCACCAAAAACAGAAGCAACAGCAACAACAATTCACAAGGTTTGTGAGGTAGGAATATGTAAAAATGATTTCGTTATATTATGCTATATACAGGATAAAATATGCAATTATAATGACAACTAAATTTCTCATTGTAATTGTGCAGTTTATTTTAATAACAATAATTTTAAGTACGAATACTAACTAACAAGGAGACCATAAGGTTCTGGAAATTGCTTTTTGAACGAGATCCTATGGACCTTGTAGTATGTACCCAGTACTGAAAAACCCTAATTGCTTATTGTCTAATGGGCCTTCGTTTTCGAGGAAAACGAGTTTCTCTGCGTTCACTTTTCAACAATACGAAAATCGTTAATGGAAACGTTGATTAAAACGTAAACGAAAACTTAGTTATATTTAGATATATATTGTTTACTATACCTTATTGTATTGTATTACAATTATTATTAGTACAATTATTGTGTTGTATTGTTTATTATATATTGTATTACGTACATATTAATAATTAAAATGCCAAAATTAAAATTTTGACAGATGAATAGGTGGGCGCTCAGCGATGCTTCGAAACTTTCGTTAATTTGACAATTCAAGATGTGCTTCCTCGTTCCTTTATTCTAATGAGCGTCATCATCGTTCTCCAACACGCGATGTGATATACAAGTGAAATACAAATTTTATTATGGTATAGTGACACGAAGTGTCGTTTTTATTATTCTTTTATTACATTTTACTTAAATATTTCATTTAAAAAAAAGCAATTTAGTTTACTGTTGAAGTATCTAATTTATGCAGTATGCAGAATAGAAATATATAATGAGCTATAATATACAATTTGAGGAATATTGTTTATAATTATAATGTTTTAATTTCATTAATAAAAATAATAAATGAGCAAGTAAATTTTTGAATTTTCTGTGCATTATTTAATTAGTAGTAACATACGCCACAAAAAAAGGTGATAGTATATATTTATTTAATTTCAACCTTACGGTCAAGAAAATGGACTTAGTATATATACAGAGAGGATAAGAAAGTGCTCACGCCCGGGTTCTGAGTTGCCTCCGGTATAGTGCTGCCACCACCAAAATCTTAGCCTGGATCAGCTCCTAGACCGACGGTAGAGCGGACGCTTAGCCTGGACACCGACGTGTTATCACCGACGAGATACTATCACCGACGAGATACTCGTCAAGTAGAAGAAGAATGATATAGTGTAGAATCTTCACATTACCCATACTGTAATTGCCTTATAATACTGTCACCGACGCGATACTATCTCGTCTCTTTACCTAAATAGAACCAGACGATATATAACATTGTTCACGCCCGGGGCGAACCAGTTTGAATAATACATATGTTTTGATCTGAAGGAAGGTAAAATTGCAAAATGTTGTGAAAGACAATAGGTATAGGAATAGAATTTATTGAAAAATCAACATATTTATTAAATGTGCAGCTATTATCCTTTATTAGCTCGGTATTATCCTTTATTCATAAGACACTAGAAGTTCTAACAAATAAAGGATAATACCGATTGCCCAGGTCTCACCACGAGGAGGTTGCTGCACGAGAGACCCGAAAGGGAGTCAGAACGAATGCAATATTCCTTCTGGCTCCCTTTCTTACAACGATGGACTTATACTAAATTATGCAAGTACGTCGAGTAATTATCGCGGAGCAAAAGGTGTGAATCGGAGAAGTCTCCGATCCACGGGGGATCAAAGGCGAATCAGGCAGAAGGCTCTGATTCTTTCAAAGTGAGAAACAAGAGCGAACCAGAGCAGAAGGCTCTGGTTCGAAGGTAACGCGGCGCGTACAATGCTTGCAGTCCAGAATCGGTCAGAGCCGATACCCAACGTGTCCTCACCAAGAGAAATGGACAGTGAGAAGTGTTCAACCGATATCCCATTTCTCTACCAGACAACGCAATGCGTTGAGGTGACTCGGGTAGGATGACGAATAGAGAGGACACTGTAGCATGGCTACACGAGTGAACAGATCTCAATGAACCATCCCTCTCAATGTATCGACGCCGAATACCGGCTCCAACCGGTCTGGTACATACAAGCAAGGTCCGACACAGCAGAAGGCTGTGTCGGAAACAAGGAAACGAGCAAAGTGAATTTACGGCAATAATTACTCGACATATTTACAATGACGACATACAATCTTAATATATAAACCAAATATAACTAACTTAAAAATACACTGCAGTCTTCTTCTTCGTTGGTTTGTCCTCTTCATTCGATGTGTCGTCCTCGTTAGCAGCCGGGTGTTGTAATCTAGCTGAAACAGACTAACCGTATTCAGAAACACTGCTGTTGAATACAGTATTAAATCATGCACACGAGTGCGAATGTAACCAGCTCACGAGACCCACACGTAAGTGCAAACCTAACCATGAACATGAGTGCGAATACAACGAAAGAATCAGCTCATGAGAGCAATTGTAACCTCGCACAGAAGTGCGAGTACAACCAGCGAACCAGTTCACAAGAAGAATTGTAATCCTGCACATGAGTGCGAATACAACGAGAGAATCAACTCATGAGAGTAATTTTAATCTCGCACAAAAGTGCTAATACAACCAGTTTACAAGAGAAATTGTAACCACCCCCATCCGTGAGTGAGCCCCTGAGGAACCTCCGATTGGAGGAATACCAATTTCAATCAAGAAATATAAATTTGAAGAAGACTCAATATTGAAATTTTCGATGGAAATTCCAATTGGCATATTGAAGATAAAAATTGATGGTATTCGTTGAACGAGCAGTTGAAGAACATGTTTGTTGAAGCTGAGTGGACAAAGATTGAACAATGTTAGTAATAGTAATAAAACTTACTGGTGTTGAAGGTAGGTCAACGGTGGTGAAGGTAGGCCAGGGTAGCTGGTGATGACCCCTTGTCCATCTCCGGTCCACCCGTGGTCCACCTCTGGTCCTCCTCTGGTCCCTCCGGTCCTCTTGGCGCTCCTGGTCCCGAAGCACGTCCGCTCACGCCGCTCCCCCCCCGGCCCGACTGACTGACTGACTGAGAGCTCTCGCCGAGCCGCCGAGCTCGAGCGGCGCCCCCCACTCCGCCGAATATCGATCGATGTCGATCGCCGTGACAATTATTGAAAAATTTATTATTTCCAGCTGGTTAATGTTTATAACAATTCTATTTTACAGCGATGTCCACAAGTATTTAATTCCTTGGCTATCTGACCACCTAATTTTTTAGTCAAAGTGGCTAATAGTTTTCGTGATACGGAAAAACTTTTAAACTATGAACATTCGCACGCATTCATTTATTCGATACAATTCACAGATAAATGTATTGTTTCTGGCTGTTTAATGTTTATAACAATTCCTTTTGCTAACGATGTTAACGAGCACTCCCTTGACCACCTTGCCATCTAAATTTTTCGTAAAAATAGACAATAAAACTCGATACGGAAAAACTTTTAAACTATGAACATTCGCACGCATTCATTTATTCGATACAATTCACAGATAAATTTATTATTTCTGGCTGTTTAATATTTATAACAATTTCTTTTGCTAACGATGTTAACGAGCACTCCCTTGACCACCTTCCATCTAAATTTTTCGTAAAAATAGACAATAAAACTCCAAATATATAGAATAACTTTCAAACCATGAACATTCGCACGCATTAATTTATTCAAAATAATACTACGAGACATTTATTAATTCTAGCTAATTAATATTTATAATAATTCCTTTTGCCAACGATGTGGACGAACACTCCCTTGAACACCTTGCCATCTAATTTTGTACAGTAAAGTCTTTTCAAAATATTTCTGTCCAGATGGATTCTTGGGACATTTATGTATAAAAAAGTGAAACGTAATAATTCTCGTTTATGAAATGTTTTGAAATTACAAACTGAGGTGTCTCGTATAAAATTTGAAATAGGAATTGTTGATTTTCCTAAAATTATGATTCAATAATATATTTCTAGGAATTCTTTGTCCCTGAGTTTCGCTTTTAATATTGAAACCAACATTGTCTGAAATATCTGCTCGGTACAAAATGTAACAATTCATGATGATCAATATATGGTTCCGTGACGATTTGCCTTCTCACCGACGAGAATCTCCTCCGACGATAGGCACCGACGAGATACTATTCAATACTATTATCTCGTCGGTGGTATGGTCGCTATTTCGTGGTAAAAGCGGGCTCTACCGTCGGTCTAGGAGCTGTTCCGTGCTAAGCGTGAGCGTGCCAGAAAATGGTGGCAACTCAGACCCGAGTGTGAGCACTCTCTTATCCTCTCTGGTATACAATTGCCGAAATGGGAGTAGACTTCGGTCGAGCGAGAGTGTGGTGGAGCACTCACACACCGCCAGACACTGTATACGTACACGAGATTGCAAGGGTCCGGCTCCCGACGGTATTCGTCTCCCTAGTGCACATTTGGGGCCCCTACCCAGTCACAATCGCTAGATAAAAGATCAATCTAGCGGGCAAGCTCGTAAAAGTGGCCTACTTTTGCGTTTCCGAGGTGTAATTTACATTATTCGGCAGCATGTAGCGGAGCCGTGAGAAGCATTGGGCGGCGCGATAGTGCTGCCACTGTCAAGAGACACACATTTTCTTAATATCGAAAAAAGTGAGTTCCTTATAGAAACGGTGGGAAGCTCGCCCGCTAGCGGGGATACATACAATGTCAATGCAATGTTTATTATGTTAAAACAAACGTATTTAAACCGACAGTTCGTCGGGAGCTGGTCGGGAGCCGAAGCATACACTCAGAAGGCACGGGCCGCCAAACTATATCTCCGGCATTTCTCCGCTAGCGAGCGCTGAAGTCTGGTTCTTGCATGGACCTAATGGTTTCTTGTCGTCAGTTGTCGTTCAATCGTCAGTCACCCGGTGGTTCAGTCACTGTATCGGTAAAACAGTGTTGCCGGCTGACAATGATGCTGCGTTGGTGTGCTCGAGTGAGAGTGTGTGGCACAGCTCACCGCTCGGGAAGCGTGTATGTGTGCCTAGGCGGATTACAACTCTGCAAGGGTCCGGCTCCAAACGTTATTCGTCTCACTAATGCACATTTGAGACGCTTACGTAGTCACAATCGCTAGATAAAAGATCAATCTAGCGGGCAAGCTCGTAAAAGTGGCCTACTTTTGCGTTTCCGAGGAGTAATTTACATTATTCGGCAGCGCGATGTCTGTCCGGGAGGCCTGCTTACAGAGTCTCCCGGGCAGACATCGCGCTGCCGAATAATGTAAATTACGCCTCGAAAACGCAAAAGTAGGTCACTTGGGCGAGCTCACGCGCTAGATTGATCTTTTATCTAGCGATTGTGACTACGTAGCGGTCTCAAATGTGCATTAGCGAGACGAATAACGTCGGGAGCTGAACCCTTGCAGAGTTGCAATCCGCCTAGGCACACATACATGCTGCCCAACGTACACGCTTGCTGATGAAGCCTGACTTACCGGCAACATTTCTGATGCAGTGACTGCTGTCACTGCCGAGATGGTATCTCGTTAGCGCTGCTGTGCCTCTCGACCACGGTGCACCGTGCTCTCGATAGTCTTGACACTCTCGACGAGTCAACGGGAGAACATGTACCCAGCTCCCCTACAGGACGGAGCTCAAACTAATTTCGAGGTTAAATCCTAGTCTGCTCCCATAAGTATATAGATAGACCCAGCTTCAGATAACCTGCCTTATTCCATGATTACATCGTCTACCAGTCTACCAGATGACCAATGTGGGCAAAGTACTATAATCACCGACTGCCAACCTTACGAGAGATCGTGTCACTTGGTGGCAGGGCACTTGGTGGTGTCACTCTGATGTGCTCCAGTTGGCTCCAGTGCAGCTTAGTGATGGGCCAGTGATGGGCATTATCGTCTAAATTCAACTATCGACTAATTACTATTTAGTTACTACATACTATTGAATATTTAGTCGATAGTTTTTAGTCGAATGAAATTTCGTTTTAGTGGTTACGTCTAGATTGCGGGCTATAGTCTATAGTCTATTTATGCCTACGTACAGGTCTCATTTCTCACTCACTTTTACAGCACTATACTGCAGGTTATAACGAGAATATATTCTCGTATTTACTCTTATTCTCATAAATAGTAGGACAGTACAGAGATAGTAAATTTCGTGATTGAATGATTTTGTCTGAATCTGTCTTTATTTAATAATAAATTCGTACACTATGTTATAAATATAAATGTACACAATTTATTTATATCACATATATAGTTTATATCGCATAAATAGCAATAAGATTCTAACATCTAATATGAATTAAAGTATTGAAATATCTATTACATATTTGCACGTCCTGTCATAATCATGTATTTCTAACCTTTTCGTTTCATCGTCCGACACTAACACTTGAAATTTCAAGATGGCGACGTGTAAAACAGTCGACTGAAAATAGTAACCCCACCACTACTAAATTCAGTCGATAGTTTAAAAAATTAGTCGACTGAAAATAGTAGTTCACTACTATCGATTTAGTCGATAGTTTTTAGTCGATGGTGCCCATCACTAGTGCAGCTCCAGTGCTTCATGTGCTCCAATTCCAGTGTGCTCTGATGTCACTCGAATAATTTGGTGTTTTCTTACGCTCTCTAGGATATGTTGTGGCTAGAGTGACTCAAATCAGTGATCAAAATGGCGTCAATAGCAACAAGAATGTTTACTGTGAGTAAGGGGCATCCCCAGTATATTTATACAGATTCCATACCTCAAATTGCATTCATTGTCAATTGTGCATTTAAACGGAAAACGTCGTAAATTGGGTGAGTTATTAAAATACTGTGTAGATAAAATGAAGTAATTACTAGACTACAGATTTATGACAAAAATGAGATCTTCGGTGCACTTTAAAACGGTAAAGAAATAAAAAGAATTCAAGAATGTCGATTATACTATATTCAACATGTTAGAAATAATTAATATTAGACTATTTTCAAATAATCAATTAACCTTAAGGGATTAACACAATTTTCTTAGGCTGTCACGATGAATTCACTAATGTGCTATATGATACAATTCCATTGTAGGAACACTTTGTTTGATAGCTTCAATCCTCAACAAGATATTCTACCAGTTGTACTCGAATATAACACCCTATACAGGGTGTGTCCGTTAACTTATGTTACCAATTTTTAAGCATTTCCGGTAGTGTAATTAAAAAATGTTTTAGACAAAAGTTTCTCAGTATTTGGTGAGCTACATGTTCGCATATTTTTAATTCTGAAAGAATGTTTTTTATATAAAAAAGTAAAGGTCACCTTAACGTTTTTAAATGGCACAAGATATGCATCTTGATATACAACAGATTGCAAATATTCCCAAAGATAAGAATCCAATGATCCTCTTCATTAGCAGCAGCTAGCCATGCCAGAAATTCTAATCGCCGCTGTCCATCAGTAATGCCCAGTTTTTGAACTAATGTCATTTTAAATGGATGATATTTGTATCTTTTTGTAATTCTATTAATACTTTTGACTGACATATTCAATTCTTTTGCAACTTGTCAAATAGACGCGTGCGGTTTGGTATAGAAGGTGGATCGCAGTTCGAACATCTAATGTAACTTGATTTATATTGTTAGAAATAATTTTTCATTAAAATTACGTTTGCACAAAATTTTCAAGTTTGAGGTAATTTCAAGGTCATAGTATAGTACACTGTTAAATTCGTCTCGATGTCAGAAACAATCCTATGATGTTCAAAACATATGGTGCCATTTAAAAAAGTCAAGCTGACCTTTACTTTTTTACGTAAGAAGCATTTTTCAGATTTAAGAATATGGATTAAGAATATATTTTCAGGCTTAAAAAAATTTTGTACGTAAATATAAATGTATTATTGTTATCGATAATTAAAATGGATAACGCTAAAAAGAATAATGCCAAAAAGGATAACGCTGAACTTGCTACAGATGCTGATTGGGTAAATATCAATTATAAATATAATATTAATAATTAACGAACTAAATATAATATTTATAATATTTATGTTTGTGTAGCTTTGATAATCCAATTGTTTCACTAATTTCTACTTTCATTTTCATTTAGGATAATGTGCGGAAACTTGTTAAATTCCAACAACAAGAATACTATGAACTTTTACCAGAGTGGACAAAATATAATAAGTATGAATACGAATATTTGAAGCAAAATATTGGATTTTCTATTTATGGTCCTCCAAAACAGTCTACAACTTCTAATGAATCTAAAAGACAAATGGTACAATATAGAGAGGATTTTAATGATGATAGTCATTATGTTACTGATGTGATATGTTATGAACGTAAAGCGCAAGCAGTGATAGATAAAATATTCCAAAAAAATATATGAATGTGGACATGGATCTATTGATGCTGACTCTATTCATTATGGAATTATCTTTAATACAATGATTCCCATAAAAAGTAAATCACTAAAAAAGGAGGAAATATGTGTAATGACGACACCTGTTTTCAAAATAAGAAAATTAAAAAAGTGGTTCTTCTGAAACTTCTGCGTCTACGAGTAAAGTGAAACCAATTTCATATGAAATATGGTATATTGACATGGGTGGCAGAGTATATAAAACTTGGAGTGACTATAAAGACAATAATACACTACCAAAATATAAAATGTTTCTCCCAAAACATGGGTTTTATCAGCCTGATAGATCATACGAAATTACCGAAAACACTTCACGCGTATGGTTGGAAGAAGCTGATACTCCTGCGTGCAAAACTGTACAAACTGTTCTTCGTGGTATAGATATCGCAGCTAATATAACAGGAATAGGAGGATTGGCAATAGGTGTTGCATCTTTATTTACACCTGCTGCTCCTGTAGTACTAGGTAAATAACTTTCAATTTTTAATCTTGATCTAGTTTTCAAGTTTTTACCTCTTACATTCATTTCAGAAATTACACGCAACAGAAATCCTTCTTTGTTCATTTTGGTACATCTAGTGCATAATTTTATAATGTTTATTGTGTTATGAAGTGACTTATGAATTGCTCAGAAAGCACGTACACTTCTTATTATGCTTAAAATCAACAGCATTTTGCTTTTTAATTGTTACTTTCTATAATGCTGTAAGCAATACGTAATTTTATTTGTGTTGTTTACATCTTATTACTGTCAGTTTAAAAATGTGAGAATTAATTTTTACAATAGTTAAAGCCACTGACTGTAATTATGTGTTTTCAGAAATTAGACGATTTATTTTTATCAATATTTTGTGAGTATAAGAAATGGTAGAATATTATTAGTACAGTTATTTTAATTAAATTATAGTTATTACGAGGTAAAAAAAGTAGAAAACCCGTAATTAACGTAATTAACTGTTGTTTTGCTCATCTCCAATAAATCTTAGATGAATATAATAATCTTAATAGCAAGTATAATTAATAAGAATAAAAGAGTAATACGTTACAGATAAATATTGTCACGATTTTAGGAGCAGCAGCAGCAGCTGCTGGAGGGACTGGTCTGTGGAGTTCTGGACGATCAGTGCAACAACTGAGAGACCGGTCAATTCATGAAGAAAGTATTAATCCCCTTGCAGACAGACACGCTTTTAGTTCATGGTTATCGATCACAGGTAGTGTAGTCGGGTTAGCAGCGAGCGGAGGAAGCGTTCTTCTTACACGAGCTATTCGTAATGGCAGCACGATCAGTGAGGCTACTAAAGTTGCTTACAACTCATTAACCATTGCGAATTTAAGTATCAATGGAGTTGGTGTGGGGTATCAGGCATATTGTATTTATGAGGAATATAGAGAAGAAGGTCGAGTTAGTTATATGTCTTTAGGGAACCTGGCCGCACATCTCCTATTCTTTGGTAATGCTGTCATCAATTTACAATTAGCGGGAAATCTCATTAAATCAACGCAAGGACAATATTTAGACGAATATAGAAATGCTATACGTTCCAAACGTCTCAAAAAACAGTTTAATCGTGCTAGACGCACTGCTGCTGAAAATAATGTAGGACAAATGCATGAGAATGCTGAAGTCATACAATTCATTAATCAAAAGTACAAAGTGTGGCAACAAAATAATATTAAAGTTCCTAATTATAACATCGTAAAGTTTGAAAAGGGAGTAATGAAAATTAACGATACAGTATTGATAGATCCCATGAAATTTGTATCGATATTACTAAAAGCAGACCAGTGTAGAAAAGAAATGGCGTCTTCCGAGGATGTTAACTTCTTCATGGTTTGTGCTTTAAGGAATTTGTTAATGAATTTATTAGAGAGCTTTAATACAAGTAATAGTGGGAGATATTCTACTGTTTCTGATATCAATGGCTTCGAAGACATTTTTATGGAATTGAAATATATGGAAAATGCGCTGGATATTTTCCCTGTGATATTTAAAACGGCTATTATTTTAAGTAAAGGTTGTCAATCTCCTTCTGATTGTTTAGTAGCAGCAGTTCATTTTATTTGGAATTATGCGAAAGAAAATTTGATGCGAGGATGTTTAGATTTAACTAATTTAATCGAGAATCCAGTTGCACAAGCTGCGTTGCAGGCAATTATTATTTGTATGTTTGAGCATGCAGATAATGTAGTGAAACCATTAATACCTGCTTTTGTAAAATATCTCTCTAGGAGTGGATAGGATCCAGACTTAGGGCCAATCGAGGTGAACTACGAAGACAGAGAAGCAGATATGTTTCTCGCAGCAAAGACACTGACAGGGAATATGAAACAGCTTGATTTTTTTATCACCCGGTCGAGCTGCATTTAGCGAAGAAGCAATATTTTTTTATGCTCTTTGTGTTGAAATATTCTCTGCATTATTGCGGGGTCCCGTACAGAGCCCTTTTTTGCAATTTGGCTCTTGGAACTTTATAAACAACAAAAGTGTACGTTTTTATAGAAGAAAATTTTTTTCTATACACTTCTTCAAAATGCTTTTTGTGTTAAAATACTCTCTGTATTATTGCGGGTTAGGGTACAGAGCCCTTTTTTGAAAAAAGTGTACAGAACAAAATTTCTTCTATAAAATCGTACACTTTTGTTGTTTATAAAGTTCCAAGAGCCAAATTGCAAAAAAGGGCTCTGTACAGGACCCCGCAATAATGCAAAGAATATTTCAACACAAAGAGCATCAGAAAATATTGCTTCTTCGCTAAATGCAGCTCGACAGGATGATCGAAAATTCGAGCTGTTTTATATTCTCTGTCAGTGTCTTTCCTGCGAGAAACATACCTGCTTCTCTGTCGCCGATTCGCGAGCTGAAATAGTGATATTTCCGCTCCGGCGTACCCTTAACATTCTACATAACAACATCAAATATTAGTAACATGTTATATCCACAAAAAGTTAATAGATGAGAAAATATCTTCAGTTTTGACCCACCATAAGAAATGTGACCCATATACAAATCTGACTACATAAATAATGAATATTAAAAATGTAATCTGCAAAGAGGTACCAGATTGATTTACAAGTGCTCAGAAAACACTCTATAAGAAGTATACAACAATTTTCGTGAGTATGGATCCAGAAATCAGTGTTCTCAATAATATGTATATGGTACAAGTGGCTAAACACATGGCGCACAATCGTAGCATATCTTAATACAGTATGGTTCCACTATACATGTTGAAAGATGCAATTGTTAGAACGTTAACGATAAGAATTAAGATAATAACTAAAATGATAACATATAAACGTATTATAATTACCATAAGAATTATAACTCTTTTATCCGAAGATAAAATTTCTACACTGCTACTTAAGAACGCAGTTTAAATGTTATTTTTAAGGGTGTACTCTGTTTTTGGTGACTGTCTTTCACCGAATTTGATGAACCTTTTTCTTTAAACGCCTATAATTAATATTTACGAATTTTTGAACAAACTTTTTTTGTTCACATGTTCAAGATTATTCATGTTTAAAGAAAATGCAAAAAATTGATTTCTTGAAATCCAAACCAGAATACTCCCTTAAGATCAAACAACTGTAGACGTAGCCAGTATGATTTTATGCACAAATGTAATAATCTTGCGTACAATAGTGCCTTATTAAATATACATTCGCATATATATGTATATATACATATTTTATAAATATGAAAATTTATATTTTATAACGCTTAAAAATTGGGATTATATTGGATAGAAGGAAATTTCTTACAAGTATGCACAAGTTACTTACGGTCAGTGTTGGGCAATAAATAAATTTATTTAAATAAATATTACAAGAAATAAGAGAATACTAAAAAAACTATTTATTTGGTTTCCACCTCAATCCAAACAATAAATAATCTTTTATTTGCAAATAAAAAATAATAAATAGATCATTTTTGGAATTATTTAAATAACTTTTATCTAAATAAAAAGTTTAGTTATTATTTGCAATTAAAAACACACGTTTATTTATTATTTCAAATAAAATTTGCCCAACACTGCTTATAGTAAGAGAAATGGAAGAGAAATGCGCCTTGCTTATATTTAAAGCTTTATTAGCACAGAAATAAAAATATGAATCATGGATGATGGTTTTTTTATTCTATCGGTTATTAAATGGTTCTCCAGGATACTCCTGCATGAAACCTATGCATGATTCTCACAATCGAATAACCATTACCTAAATGATACGGGTGACTGGGTTTCTGGTTGCCGCTGGCTCGTCGCCCACTAGACCATCGCACACCTCTGCCGACCAGCGTTTTCACTGGCGCTCACCACATTCGCCGCGCCGTAACCCGTCGAACGACCCAACCCAGACCGTTATAGTGGTGAGCGCCACTGAAAACGCTGGTCGGCAGAGGTGTGTGGCGGTCTAGTGGGCAGCGACCTTTAAACAACTTGGCACTAGCCCCAGACAGAAGGAGGTTGTTTACTCTTACCTACCCAAGTTAGTGATGCGATTTGTTCATCCGAGGGTTAGGCTTCCCTTCGGATAGATTCGCAATTGCGCAGTATTTTTGAGCAGTATAATTGACCATATTTTTTGATCGTCTAATTTTTTGGCGACACACCTAGGATTGTGGCAATGGCTGAATAAAATAGTTATGCAAAATTTCAAATCGTTCGAACAACGGGAAACCATCCAAAATATTTTTGTACTCTTTACATTTAGGGTGCAGTTCATAATTGAAAAATAAGCCTACATTTAGAATTTACATTTACTACATTTACAATAAGCTTACATTTAGCGTGCAGTTCATAATTGAAAAATAAGCCTTTTTCGTTTAAGGGCGGTAGGTAAATGCTTTTAAGCACACCCAGTTGAAAAATAAGCCTAATGTGTACAAATGACACATCTACAAAACGTATTTTTTAAATTTTCTGTATAGGTCTACATATAAAAGTTGTAAAAAGCAACTTTTAGTATTTTCTTCGGAACTTTTCGATAATTTGTTTTATGCATAATTTAATAGACTGATCCTTTTAGCATTATGTTATGTCGTTCTAAGCCTTACGTAAATTATTAAGGCCGATGCAGCCCCACTCAAAATGCCAATAATTATTTAATATGTAACTATTAATAATTCAACTATTTGTGAATTTAGCTGAAATTTTAATATCTCACTACGTTATTTAATATTATAAATATAATATTAAATATAATTTGATTGAGTCATACCATTTTTAAAATACAGTTTGGAGGTCCACTTGAGGTTTAAAGTGTGTATGAAGATTTGTTCACTGACTGTATCTATTTCCGACTAGCAGCGCACGTCGCAGTGTATAAACCTAAACTACTCCCCGTTTTACACTTTAACATCTGCCATACATACCTAGATACTGAAACGAAACTATTCTTAATTTTAAATATAAACATTTAATTTTCTAGCGTAAGACTATTCGTACAAAAGGCTATTCGAATTTGAGTTCATCGAGCGTCCGACATTTGCACCATAATTGCAGGTTAATTTCAGTTTCTATCAAACGGCCAGCCAGCCCTTTGACATCATAATACGTGTCAATTAATTTGAAAGTACCATAACAAGCAGGCCCGTAAGCAATCAGGACACTCTCCGCCCAACAAAGATGCATCGTAGCACTTTCAATTCATTTGCTGCACGACTACCCCTCCCTCATCTTCAACCCTGCTATCGCCCCTCAGGCTAATTACCGTGAAATTTCCTGCATTCTATGTCTAACGTGGACCTACGATCGACAGAGTTCCGAAGTTGCTTACATGCCCGTGGAACTATCAAAGTTGCGACTGTGGGCTACTTCGAAACAGCTAACTTTCTGGTCACTCATACAGATCAAATAAGATATAATACGACCGCAATTATACTCGTTAAAGCTCAATGCCGGGTAAAATCGTATTTTAAATAGTAAATAGTAAAAATCTCTTACTTTATTTTAAAGTGTGTGTACAACTTTGAAAATAAAAGTAACATAATGTAATAGAAATGAAACGAAAGGGGGTTTCTTGTGAGACCAAAAAATTAGAATATTTACTGAAATAATTGAATGAACACGTTTCTACAACTGGATTACAGTTCGTTTATGAATTATTGGGAAAAGGTAATTTCGATAAACGATGAGATGTGTATAATGTTTATATTTTCCCACACGTAAAGGGTCTTCCAATAGTCCGCGCTTTTTTATCTGTGAAGATTAGAGTTGTGTCACTCTTCGACACGTGGTTAGTAAAAATGTAAAAATATTGTAAATTGTGAAAAAACCGGTTTTCTATAATTTAAAGGAACACTTCTTAATGGATAACTTTGATGTATAATACCATAACTTGCTGATTGTGTGAACTGATTTCAGTTGTTAGATTAGGCAGTTATAACTACTTAAAGTTCAATAAGATTACAGTGTTGAAAACATTAGTTTTAGTTGACAGAATAGAATTTATTCAATGGATTTTTTACATACATTGATGAAATAGGTTGATTCTTTCGCGCCTATTTCCCTAATTAGAGCTAAACGTATCTTCTGGTTTTCCGGTTTATTTTGCGATCGATGAGATCTGTACTCGTTCCGAATTAATGAGAAAGTTTCCCAATCTGTATACCAAATTGATTGCAATTTGCATTTCTATGACCTCATTACTCATGCATTAGCTTTTTTATCGACAACTGTGGCGAAGTTTGTGCAAACACGATGTACAATTTTTGTCGCACTTCAACGAGCTATTAAAAGCCACAAATTTGATAAGAGTATTTAATGATTAAAAAAGATATCGCTGCTCGGTTGATCATTTTATAGTCTACCGCACAACTTAATGGGATCCATCAACTCATGGCCTACTCAAAAATAAAGGTAAGCCGAACAAGTACGCTGATTCGAAAAACGGTAGATGTCGATTCCGAGCCAATACCGTTCCTCGATATAAAACTGTAGCAATTTGTATGTGATGTGATTCAATGGTCCCATGATAAGTTTCTTTGGCTAATTATCACTCACTGGAGTGCCTCTATTCGTTCGTTAGAAATTGATGTCCATTCATTGGTCATTTAGCCCATTTTTCATTTAATCCTCTGCCAGATTTTGAATACAACCCAAGCACAACTATCAAACATCATTATAATTGTGTTCTGTACAAATTATACACATTTGTTAATTATTCATTAATTGGACACGTCACTCTATCACACATGTGCTACCATTATGTCCAGAAGGTGTGCAAAAAAATTCAAAGAAAAATTTCGATTTTGTCTACTGATAAAGGTCTAGTCCTTTGAAGGTACTCACTGTATCCCGAGCTCACTATTTGTCAGTTTCCTTTGAAAAAATTGCTCGAAAATCGTGTCGTATTTCGAGGTTGATATTGGAGGTGCCCCTTGAAGCGGACTAGCCGGCGTACACGCGTGCAGGCATTCCGACAATCCCGACAATATTATGGACAATACCGTGCGTGATATTGGAAAATGCTGCGCCGGAAGTTGCGGCCGGGCGACCGATCGAATAAACCGAGCGATTCATAAAACGTTCGGTCGAACTTGGAGACACGGCGGCGCAGCGGGTCCTAAAAACCAGCAATCTGCTGTGGCCGACCGCGATATGTACTGCGACCAGCTGTACGTGTATCAGATTCCGTGTTGTGCGATGCATTCGGCCGGGTTATCGTTATGTCAAATGATGCGAATACACCTCGCATTTCGATGCCACGATTACGATGACGACGATCACTACGACGAAGACGACCACGACGACGACCGGTCCCGGGTTTTTACCGTCAGCGCGCGCACAGCCGGTGTCTGTGCCGGATTCGAATTATTAAAAAAGCAATGGCGCACGGGTCGCGTGGCTGCCTTTGTCGCGGCGACCCTTTCGCCCTGCTTTTTATGTTTAAACGTGAACCGGCTTCGTGGAGCGGGTACGTTAGATCGTAAGCGAAAAGCGTATCCGCGCTGCACCATCGAATCTCGCAACCTTTCTCGCTCGCGTGGCTGTCCCGGGGCCGCTTGCGGTATTTTCTTTATTCAAATATGGAAATTGTAAGCATACGTTGAATTCCCATTTTTTTTTCAACCCCTTCCGGCTGTGATCGCGCTGCGCCACTGTTTCACGCACTATTTTGCGCGCACCCGAGAAATTTCGTACTTGATCCATGTGCCATTGCTATGAATGTGTATTTGTTTCATCGAGAGGAACGTTACATTCTTTTTTACCGTTTCTCTTTTTTTTTTTTATTTCGGTGGTTCGCATTTTTATGGATCGTTCCAGGCCGAAACACAGTGCGGCGCGGCGCGCCGGTGTCCGCTTTTATGCGAGAATATGTTTGTCTTCCACTGTTTGTCGTACTAATTGTTCGAGACGCACGAAACGCAGAACTTCGTGTAGCTCGGCTGATGATTTGTGAAAATGTTCGAGGACTGTTTGTTGCATGGCTATGCAAATTATGGTGCTCGACGAAGGATCATTTCCATGTCTCTTGTTTTGTGGATGTTGTTCTCTTTCTATTTTTATTATATCGAAATATGTATCTTCAAATAATAAGAAAACTTTCCCCTATGCAATTTAAAGCAGCATAAAGATGCACAATTATGTGAACAACAGTCCTTTGGTGATCGAGATAGAAGAATTGTTTTATTTTTACCGTTTATGAAGAATGTTTTTCAAATCCTGAGATTATAAAAATATGTGAATGATTGACAATTTCGTTTGCCTCGCCAATGAGAATACAGTCTCATTGAATTGTACAAATTCATTCAGGGCAAAATATCTATTTGTATCATTGGGAAAAAATGACGTAGTGATACGTCGTACACCTGTAGTAATAGCAGAGAGGATACTGGGATGTCGATCCTTCCCGCCAGAACCTAAACGTAAGAGTGGGGTCTGGCAGATCTCCCTGCGCCCCACTGTCGAAATCACTGCCATGTCCTGATGGACCATTAGTACATACCCAGCTAGGTCACATAGATCCGAAACACCATAGAAGAGTTCCAAGTAAGACTTGCGTTTCCAGGATTGAAAGTTTTCAGTAGTCAAAAGCGCTAAATAAAAGATCAATTTAGGCCGCGATTCGGCAACGTAATTTTCTTTGTTCGAAAGCACGAAGCTGCACATGTAGCTATTTTCATGAAGCTGCGACAGTTACATGCTGCCGAATAATGCAAATTACGCTTCGTAAACGTAAAAACAGGACTTTTGAGGGCGAGGTGAAAATTGCATACATATCCGCAGTATATACATATCCTAGTTTAACAAATGTTACTCATTGTTAGTAGTGCTTAAGTCTAAAGATAGAACAATATGTATAGATATATACAACCGGATACTTATTTGCTAAGATCGACAGGCGAAGAACATTTTTAATTTATTATAAATTATTAATGCCTACTTTATATTTCCCTTATTATTCCAAGTTGATCTAGAAAAGAGATTACATTACCAATATATCTGTTATTGTTCAAACATACTTTGATGACAGGAGGGATTCTTGCTTTTCAGTTTCAGATTCATGCTTTCAGTTTCAGAGTTCAGTTGAGCTATTTTCGTGATCATTTTAATGGTATTCAGCAGCGTAATTTGCATTATTCGGAAGCATACAGCTGCGCGTGTAGCGCATGTAGTATTTTCATAAAGCTGCGACAGCTACATGCTGCCGAATAATGCAAATTACGCCTCGTGAACGTAAAAATAGGACTTTTGAGGGCGATCGCGGCCTAGATTGATCTTTTATCTAGCGCTTTTGTCTACTGAAAAACCCCATATTTGCATTATCGAGAAATGAGAAGGCGCATCCCGCACCTTTGTAATCCTGGAAACGAGTCAACAATAAACAATAACAACAGTAAACTGGTTACAACAAACTGCTTACTAGAATATACTTTTCACTAATTTTCTGACACATATGTATATCTTATAATTTTGTCGTGGGGTGTATGTCTACATGTAATAGTCAGGGTAAAGGACTGGATCAATGCGCGAAGCAAGAATTGAAAAAACACTTGGAATGTAATTTGAATTTCAATGTTACGGACAGAATATCGTGAAAAATTCAGCTTTCGGAGGTTACGCAATTTTCCCATTCTCACGAGAAACGCTTCGCGAGAGCCGGACGAACTTCACAGTTCGACAATTGAATTTCCCAGCGCAATACTAGTGGATCCTCTGTTTCTGCCTATATAGTCGCACAAACGAGGCGGCTCCACTTTTCATTGTAAATCCCGCGCGTATAATCTGCTCTTTGTGCGGTTAATTACAAGTTACGTTGTACACAGCGAAATTTTCTTCTTGTTGTAGATCGCTGGATGGGTATTACTACTTCCTGACGTGTCCTTTTAATTCGAATCGGGTTGGATGATCATTCGTGTTTAAACTTTAAACGGCGAGCTGACGTAATCGCACGGACCCCCGACCACGACCGGAAAACCAAAAAATTTTCAATCAGGTACAATTACACTCTTCTGTTCGCCATTCATCGGCGATTCTTTTGTAAAATCCGCGGCCGAAATGGGTTTCCATATTCAACTGGAGAAAGCAGACGGGAACAATTGACGTTCTCTGTCTTGGTCTTTCGTTCGGTAACGAATTGAAAAAGCCTCTTGACAACCAGAACGATTCAAAATAAAAAGTGTCACGTCGTTGATTGTGCTTTGATTGGTTCCGGCGAAACTATGTTTGGTCGAGCAAAAAAAAAAAGATTGATTCAAATCATTTTCATGTTCAAAATATTTCATGTTTGCACATTTTCGTGTTTCAAATTAAGCAAAAAAAAATGTTGTTCAAGAGGGGGGCCCCGGACTACATAAGTTTAAGAACGACTGTAAGGTGGAGTGGGGTAAGTCCGCCCTAGTTTTTGCAAAGTTCGACTTTAAACTGATGTATTTGCAGTCGGATATGTAAAAACTTAACGTTCTTGGTATCAAACTCGTTATTACTGATGAATTAGTATTACGTAGGATTTTAATTTTGCGCTTGAAAATTATCATTTTGATAGAATATTGTACAAAGTGTCAGCTAGGACGCACTTGCCCCGAAAATGGGGCAAGTCCGTCTCTGAGAGTTAAAAATGCTTTCGAACCTTGTTTCAAGTGCTACGGGGCAAGAAAAGAATTATTATCAAGCCTACTACAAAATGCTTTTTATTGCATTAAATATATTTTTAGTTTTATAGTTGCCTATACAGTACGGACTTATCCCACCGTTATAGTACGTGATAGCAAGATCATCGTAGTTTTTTTCTCAATAAATTTTAAAAAATACAATAAAAGCGGTTTATTTAATGTAAACCTACATCAATATTTGTTGTACTTACCTAAAATAACAACACATAATATATTAATAACTTGTAAACTATTGCACCTTCTGGGTAACCTCAAAGTTGTACGTGTACCTCGCACGTGACTGTTTGGCATTGGTTGATTTAAGCAAGGAAAACACATTTATTCTTGGCCTACATCTATGTACAATAGTTCATACTAACTTATACTACATTAATAAATATGTACAAGCTAGAGAAATTTTGTTCGTATTATAATAAAAATAATCAATTAACGGACTTGCCCCGTAGACGACCTTACCCCACTCCACCTTACTAATTAATATTCAATGTAATATCCATTGTTGTGATATGGATGCTATCCAATACAGGTCTGTGTCCAATTTGCCTCCAATATCATTATCGTTTGATGGTCTACCGCTACGTGGTTAATCATCGAGATAAAAGTCGTTTGATCAACATTTTTGCAAAAGTAATGTACAACTCGTGGCCTGCGCGAAAACGAGTGGAGCATAAGAAGCTTTAATTAGAACTCCCTTTGTGCAACGTTGCTAATCTTTCACTTTTTGTTTCATTTGGGTATTAAAATCGTCATTACCGTATCTAGGTAGTGGCGATGTCAAAGGTGAAATCTCGAGCTCGTTAGCGTTTAAGGCCTTTGTCTAATTGAATATCATTTACCTATTGACCCAGAAGCATTCAATACCCGAGGAATTTCGATTACCTCAAAGCGCCCGATTTCTCTGCTAAGTCTTCCTAATCTTCACAGACAAGCACTGCAGATTCGTACAAGACATCATTGCAATAACAGTAAACACAATGGTTCAGGCTCTGCGCATTAATATCTAGATTGCGACTGAAAGTCACCACTAAAAATTGCTTTACCATTATTCAAAATATTTTTTACATTATTCAATATGTTCGTATCTAATCAACTACTGAACATTTAAGTATTATACTTAGCCTTTGTACTCGGAGCTATTTTAACTCGAAAATTAAACATTTCTTCCAACCTAGAATATTTCCACTCCCTATGATTTTCAATTTTTATGGATACGAGATTGGTGCAATACCTCATACAATTCCTAAATGTCTAGTAATTGATCAGTAGACTGTGGAACTTTATGCAAAATAAAAATTGTATGCATCAACTGTAACAAACCAAGCCCAAGTAATAATTTCTTTCATTCTTTAATAATGTTCATAAGCTGCAACTAATACATTGATGTTCTTGAATTTTTTAAATCTGTCCACTGTTTTAAATTGCAGCTGCATTTTTGTTATAATGCATAACATTCCCAGTCTATTGATCAGATAGCGACGCATTTAATAATGTGAACAATATTTTGAATAATGGTACAGCAATTTTTAGTTTCCAGGGTTTATTTCATATCCATAAAATGACAAAAATCGTGTAGAATGGAATTATTCTAGGTCGGAAGAAATGTTTAAGTTTCGAGTTAAAAATTCCGAGTACAAAGAGTTAAATATCAAAAAAATTTCGGAGCGCAATAGTTCACAAATAACTGTTGATTACTGGTTCCAATGCATGACTTATCGCACTGTACTATAAAGTGGTTGATAGCTTCATTCGAGCTTCCCCGGAGTAACTATTCAAAGTGGAGCTTTATTTACTAAAAAAATATGCGCTCTGGTGCATGTTTCCGAATAAATTTGCTTCTTTGACAAACTTGCCGCTTGCGCTCGCATAATTACCGCGTAATTAGCATAAATTTTTCTTGCGCCCGTTTTCTTAGTTCATGCTCGTTTACGTTACCGCTTGCCTACGCTGACATCAGCAGACTCGAAGTCCCGCTGGTCGCGCAAGACAGGAATATTTCCGTTGCTAATCCTGAATAGAAATTGACTGTAGAAATTGTTTGCCTCGCAGTCTTCGCGTGTAATAACAGAGTATTCGTGTTCGGCAGAATTCCATTACGCACATATCCTGCGTGTGTTTCTGCAGACGCTGCGTTTGCTGCGCCGGAATCGTCGGCTGTTTCAAGACCCATCGTAAGAGGACATCGTGCCAGTGAAGGGACCTCTGTCGAATGCGAAATGAAATTAATTCGGTTGATGCTAGCGAAAGCAATTCGAGATTTCACTGTTTTCTGCTTCCGGTAGATTTATTATGGAAGAATTAATTGAAAATATAGAACAACAATGTCTCGTTTACGGTTCGTTTCCAGGAAAATTAAGTATAAATATTCCCCGCGTACTCGCGCACTTGCCATGCTTTCATGAAAGTATTCGAAGGTTCGCAATTAGATTCTCTTTTATTTTATACAAATAACACGATGTGGCTTATGATTGAAAACTTTCGAAAAGAATGATACGTATATTGTAATTATTACATGGGGTTTTCATCGAGGGATAATACACATTGACGAGATATTGTGCAGCCGGCTTCGCTTTTATGAAAGATATTCACGTGCTCTTGTCTATTTGCATGGTCGTTGAAAAATGTTCGCTGAATTATCGTGCAGCGCCATATTGTGAAAGAAATATTTTACATACCATTGCCTCGTTTTGCGAGACTGTAGAAAACGCTGTTTCATCGAGTCTCATGGAAAAACGGTATAATACGTGCTGCAGCCGTGTAAAAGCAAATTTATATTACCGAGGGTGATTAAAACAACGTTTAGGCAGTGTTGAGAGTTCCAACTCGTTAGTAAATCGTTAAGGAGAGGTTCCGATCTCGATTTTTGAACGGAAAATCGAATTTTCTTTTACATTTCTCACTTCTTTGATATTTAAAGAACATGTAGTTAAAACTAAATCTCGACATTTTGAGAATTACCAAATTCTTACCTTCATGCAAGACTTTAAAACGTTTTTTTGAAGCAGTTTTGCCTGTTAACCATTGTCATAATCGATGCCCGGGGTTGGAGCGGATAATTAACCTTGGGCAGGCGAGCGTCAACAAGTAGAATATGAAAATTTCTTATTACAATATGTAATAAAAAGTATACGATCAAACTTTCATGGAGTTCTATTTTAGTTCAAGCTCTTTTTAAAACAAAAACTGAGATTCAGCGTTATAGAATTCAAAACTACAGCAGGTGCAATTATTTGGAAATTATTACTTCGAATTGAATACGACAACTGATGTACGAGTAACAATTTCAAAGCAAGAAAAGAATTGTACGCCGTGAGATAAAGTGCGACGTCACATAACGCACGAAGGCAATTATACTTCCCCATTGATATGTTTAATAAGGCTTTTAATAGGCATTGCTGTGAAACCATGTTCGCCCCCTTGGATTAAATTAATTTATTAGTTACACAGTTGGCTACACCCATAGGTCATTAATTAATCGCTCTCGGGACACAATGGTCGCCTTCGTATGGCAAACAACTGCTCCAGATTCATTTGCCAATAACGCAATCTGACGATTGATAAATTGAATGATCGATGAATGCCCTGCTAAGGGAACAAACTAATTTAATCTGTGCACAACTCGTCGCGCTTTCACGACACTCGTATTTACGTCGCCAGCAATTTAGAGAGTGACTCGATAATTCCGAAAAACTTCACGAAAAACAAATCGCAACACTCCGTATTCCTTTTCTAGTCCTCCAACTGTTTTCTTCAATATTCTTTCCTGATAACAATTAAATTGAACAAGTCTTTTCACATTAGAGTTATCGGATGGGCCAAAATGACGCATTTCAAGTCTTATTTTATTGCGGAAAATAAATATTACGTTTAGGGGAGGAAACTCGGATGACCTTGACATATGTTATCAAGTAACCCCCAAGAAGTTTGAGCCGTCGCTCGAAAAAAAAAAATCTATATATATGTATAGCAATTATTTCAAGTATTTAAGATGACAATGACTAATATGTATTTATTGATAATTTAAGTTTTCACAATATATTTTTGTTCATAAATATACTTCGGATTTTTATGCAAAATACAAAATTTGTGCAATCAATTGCAAGGCACAGGAGCTATGTATCAATTTATATTTTTTATTAATAATTTTAATGTAGTGAAAATAATATATTAGTACTCGTAGTTTTTTAATCTGTTCACTGTTTCAAATTGCATCTACTCATTCTTGGTGGTTACGAATGCATAAAATCTATTTATAACTTTTCCATGAAAAAACGAGCGACGGCTGAAACCCTTTCCAGATCAAAGCTATTCGAGCTGCCGCCTTTAAACGTAACATTTACCTAAAATGATTTATTGTGGAAAGCTATTAAATATATTTATTACACTCTCGTGCATGTATTCGGAACGAACACATTCTTCTAATTGTGTACATCATAAACCAGTTACTTTTAATACTAGGTACTCTTAAAAGCGTAGGTTTATGCGGTCCAAGGTTAAAGCTAAAAAGATGTAATTTGTTGAAAAGGAACCTGTTGCAAACGTATTTCAAGTGTATTCATGTTTGTGTGATTAATGTTGTCGGAGCAGTCGCAACATACTTCCGGGAATTGTTATAAACTATTACAATCCTCTGGTTTGATAATAGCTGAACAACGCTGGTACACACCGAGGTCATGCAACACGGCCAATCACTTTTTAATCGGCTTTCGCTCGCGAGTACGTACAGATTGGATTTGACCTCTGGAATTTCAACTGATCCTCAATTTAATTATCTAATGGCTGCAAGCTATGTAGTACACGATGGAAAACCGTCACAACAATATTCCCTTTGTTTCTTGATTAGAATACAGATCTCCCCTTCAGTCTTTTTGATTTCACTACAACTCGCTGGATTTATAGCGGCTCAGCATTGTGTCAGCCATTTAACGTCCTCATTGAATTCATTATGCAGAGCTGCTAGTGCTTTTGTGTTATGCGCATACGCAACAAACTATATTTCTATTGTGTAGATGGAAGAATGAAATAAATGGAAGAATTGATCTTCATATATCAAATTAACCGACTGCTAATATGCAATAAACGTTTGCTTCAAAGGTACGATTGTTCAGACGAAAAGATATAAGATAATATTGTATGCAGAATTTGCTTTTATGGAAGTTCGGAAAATTCTTTACTTTTACTTTGCTTTTCTGTAGTATAATAAATTAAGCAACAATTTTCTTCTAAATAACAAACTCAAGAAAATTATTGGATTATGTTACTCGAAATGACTCGATTGTTTACTAAACTGAGAATCATCCAATTGATATAATCTTTGACTTTTAAAAGAGATACCAAGAACAAAATGATTAAAAAATATCGATTTTTATACTTTCTCGATGCAAATAACAGTTACTAGTTATACAGGGTGTCTCAAAATTACCTCCGGAGCCGAAAATGGGAGGTTCCTGAGATCATTTCAAGCGACATTTTCCTTTGAAAAAATGTCGTCCGCGGCTTCGTTAACGAGTTATTAACGAAAAACACGGACCAATCAGAGCACGACCTAGACGCGAGTTGCCACAGTCGGCCCGGCGCGGCGCGCCAACTGTCTATTGGCTGCTATTGGCCGACTGTGGCAACTCGCGTCTAGGCAGTGTTAAAAAAAATTTGTACGATTTGATTCTGAAAAATGAATGTATAACAAGTATATTTGTGTATATTTTGTAACTCGTAAGACACGTCGTGGAGTCTTTTTGTCCGGTAAGATTATTTCGATACATTCCCGCCAATATAACTGCCTCAGGACTCTGGCCGCTCTGCTACCCGATAGTAGATACGTAACTGTTTTTCCGCGCAGCGCCTCTAGCGGCCATCCATCGTACGAAAAATGTTGGGCACAATCGAAGCACTGATTTGGACATGGTTTCATATCTCATCTAGCACCATAGTCTGGGCTGGGAGAGCACAGTTTCCCGCGGAATCGCGAAGAGCACGGCCATCTTTCCGCGTCGGAGTATCTCTAATTTCTTCTCGTTCGCTATAACCACGAATTCGAAAGTGTGCTACGTGTAGTGTTCAGTAATTGTGTGAAAGTGTGGTGTTTCCTGTTTCACTGGTGTAACAAGCAAATTGATTTACGGCTGAATATGTGAGTTTTTAATTCAATCAGTTTCTAAATACTTCTTCTAAATATCGTTCGGGTAAAGTTGCCGATGATGTGGGTTCTCACCGATTTCGATGACTGAAATATGTTATAAATTCGATGTTTTAAATATCTTTTTCCTTTGAAATAAAGCTCATCGAAATCGGCGAAGAGATAGTATGTACATCGATCGATTTACAAATACAAATTTTTACAATAATATCGTAAACTAAAGTCGACCGACAAAAACCGTAAAGAGAAATGTTGTTCAGAATCATGGCATTGACAACATATCCAAAGCTTATCGAAATCGGATAGGAAATAGTACATCGATCGATTTACAATTACAAATTTTTACAATAATATCGTAAACTAAAGCCGATCGACAGAAACTGTAAAGGGAAATGTTGTTCAGAATCATGGGATTGACAACATATCCAAAGCTTATCGAAATTGGCGAGGATTCACATCATCGAGAAACTTTTATTCGTTGCGACGGTTGCGACATCGCTGCGTGCCACCGACACTCGGCTGCCGGTTCGCCATTGCACGCGTCTATTTAGCTCGCGCTCTGATTGGTCCGTGTTTTTCGTTAATAACTCGTTAACGAAGCCGCGGACGACATTTTTTCAAAAGAAAATGTCGCTTGGAATGATCTCAGTAACCGATACACCCTGTATATCAGTCGCGTTTTGTTACGGTTCTTTCTGCTAAAGATTGCAGAGTCTTTACAAACCATCGCGGAATAAAAGTAGATTTTTAACGAAATGTATTATCGTATAGTAATCTCTTTCTGGGAATACGTTGAAATGTAAAGAAGCTTTCTGCCGATTCAATGCTCATTCTATGCATGCACGTCCTCGACGTAAGAGTAGTTGAATTACTGTTTGCGATCTCGCGTGTATCAGGCAGCAACATGACTTGCGAATTCCTATTACCGTCCGCTTAATCGTTGCGGTTATCAGTTTGAAACTTAGAGCAACCGAGTCACAGCACTTCAGCTTTGTCGAATGTGCCCGGGAAACTTGAGCAATGTCGATGACGACAACCATCCTTAATGTCTTTTGGCTACGACACGATGTAAGCGTAACAATTAAATTACAAACCTTTAGTTTCCAGCCTGTGAGCGCTCCTCGCCGAACAGGTTTACGCGATTATCTTTACGACCGGGAAAAAAATAGTTTTGCCTTAAAACGTTCTCCGCTAATACTGGATATGGAGCCGAACACATTTATCGCATCATTCTCAAATTTATTTATTTCGAGCGAGATAGCGAGCCACAAACCTCTGCCGTAAATGTTTGCCTTAATTAATTTGCTACCACTAAAAGCATCAGACAGACGGTCGATAACCTGTTCAATAACAAACAGGGACCAAAAATAACAGTTGTTATAAAATTTTCTTTCTGGTTATAACAGTTATGGTCCCTGATAACAAATGAACATAGCAGCCATTTGTATAGTTTTGATTTTGTCTGTACAATGGACGAAGATTGTTTCAAACAGTTGCACAATCTTAATTAATTTATACAGTATTTATGCTTTGTGATTGTTGCACATTGAGATCTTTTCATCAAACAAACACAAGGAAATAGCTGCAAATGAGCACATATTCATAAAAACTAAGTTGCAAATTAACGAATTAAAAAATTTCTTAATTACTGTACCTTATCGTTGCACGTTACATTTATTTTCAATGTTATCCATTTCCTCACCTTTATTTTTGCTCTCATGTCGTGTTGTGTTGGTCCACGAAGCAAGATACTTGAATCACGACGAGCGCAAAGGATGGATACATAGACTAACGAGACTCCTAAGAACAAATTTCGATTTATTTGGTATAAAATCACAAATCTCGGCTCGTGTTCTCCAATTATAAGATAGCCTCAACTGTTCTAGAGTACCCATAGGGTTGTTGAAAAGTCATTGTAAAGAAAAATAGTTGAAATCCCAGGAAAATGTCACTACATTCTTTCGCCAGTTTGTACAAAACTAGTGAATGGTAAAAAGAATTGCATTACTGTATGTAATCTTCACTAGCTGCCACGAACATCTCGAGCTTGCACCTGAACCCGCTGCAGGCTCCCACTTCACCTCCTCTCTATACATTTTCGTTATCACCTCCGTGATGGTGGCTTTAGGGTATGTTTGATGTTGTGATGCTTTGCATTTTCCTTTGTCTCGACTACGCCCTACATGTAATAGTCAAGGGGATTGCAGTCAGGGCTACAGGTAAACCGTAAATTGGGAGAGAACTGATAAGAGAGGTTTTTGTAAAGCTTAATTATTTGTTGCTTTCAATTCAATCACGAATTCCGCACTTCTGTAAAGTTTGAAAACCATTCCTGTGAAAATTGCTTGGGATACGCGTTATTGTTTGTTTTATATTTCTTAGAATTTTAAAAAATAAGAAAAAATTTTAAATGCCTGTTTCTTGACAAAGTGATCAAATACTACGTATATATTTTTAGTTTTAGCATCTCGTTATTTTGTCAAAGTGGTGACACACAAAACCCGTAATTTTCGAGCACCCTCTGCTTTAATATTATTATTATTTGTGGGACTGCCGAAGAAATTCCGGATTTCCCTATACTATCTATATTTCGTAAATGAACTTATGAGACAATGCTAGACTAACATCTTCTATCTTTTCGTCGTTGTTTCTAATACATTTGTCAACCTGGTTCACCGCAATTTGATGCAAAGAGATTTAGCAGCGTGACAAAATCGACCACAAACACGAAAATCCATTGAAAACACTTTAATTCACCGTAGTCTTTTACGACGAGATAAGTCGATACAATTCTCAAAAGAAAAAAGAAAAACAAGCGTTGCTAGAGCTTGAGGAAAAGTGATGTCTATAATGATCAATCGATTTTCGTTACACAGCACTTTGACGCTGTATCGTTGTCCTAAATCCTTCAAACGAGAGTCACTGCCGTTACTTCAACGGAAGTGACAGCGAAGTGGCATTATAGGACATCCTGTAACACCCGAGGAATATTGAACGAACAGTGAAAGGTGGTACAAATTATGAAAGGGATGAAAAGTTTTGAACGTGTCTCTTCTCTTCAGGATTTCTGAGTCAGGAATCATTGAGAATCGTTTCTGAAGTTCAAATAAATGTGTAAACTCATATGCTTTTTGAGTTCTTGCAATCCTGTCTTGTTCGTCAATGATTTTCTGAAAATATTGTTTCATTGATACAATTTTCCTTCTCACTGTATATGTGCGATATAGGAAGATTGGCTTAAAAATCATTTGTCCACTTTGTCCAAATAGTTCTGCTATACTTACGATGCGCGAGTTCAGGTTGCACTTTAAATGAAACGATTTCCATGAAATTGACATTACAATAGTAACGAAGAGAGAAGGATGCGTTATCGTCGTACTGTAGCATCTGGTCTGTAGAGACGATCAATTTCGTGTTGTCAGAGAACATGTAATCAACAAGTTAACCCAGCCAGATGGGCCAATTATTGAGTTAATAAATCTGTATCAAGTGCCGCGCAAACGAGTCGATTCAGCCGAACTTCCAAGGAAACTATTACTATTCGGCCACTCGGTGCTGCTGCAACAATAGTAACGCATTCCATCCGAGTTAATTATTCCGTTCGGAAGTTGATCGGGATTTCGCGGTGCCGTGTATAGAGGAGTTTCCCTAATACCGGACAGTAGCTATAGCTTTAACATTTAAAACTTCACCTACCGTGTAATTGTAAAGGAACAAAAGCAAGCTATAACTATTATATTTACTTTTTATCACGTTTTATCACGTTGTGCTACCGTGTATACAACTAAGGACCCCAATTGATTGTTGCGGCTAACAAAAATGAGATTATACAAATTATAAACTATTATTTCTATTTATTTTTGTGGTCAGGAGACGTGCGACGTGTGCTATTATATCTCTTACCGTCATCGATCTCTATATACAGGGTATTTGACCACAGGTGGCAGAAAATTTAAGGGGTGATTTTCTCCATGACATATAAGACGAAAATGAACTAAAAAATTGCAATTTCGGCTTCGTTTTCTAGTTATTGACAATTAAAAATATCCCTAAAATGCGGCAATCCGAGCAACAGAGGTGTACACGTTACCTAAGTACGTCATAGACGAGCGCGACAGTTATGTATTAGGTAACATGTGGCGTACACCTCTGTCGGTCGGGTTGTAGCATTTTAGGCGGATCTTTAACACTAAATCTACCACGAGAGGCCAAATGACCAATTTTAGATTTCTTATTTGACAATTATTGAAATTGTAAAGGTGTTTTCATGAAAATTGCAATTGCAACGCGACGCGTGCGCCCCGGCGTTTACACGTTTCATTGTCGCGTGTCGGGCTGTCGAGTGATCTGACTGATTGACTGTGCGGAGACGCTGATCTCGATCGTTCGAGCGCTAAACCAAATTCACCAAATCTGCCGGCCGGTCTCGGGCCATCGAGGGCCTTGCTTCGCATTTTCCCCACTCCGCAGAGTCACTCCGTCCACGTGCACGCATCGCAAAGGAGCCGATTTTGATTGTCGCAGCCGCTCAAACGTTTCGGCCGCGAGTAAGAGAAAACGATCCCGACTGTCGCGCCGATCAAACGCGCGAGCACTCGACAGCCAACTCCGGAAACTTACAACGGCAAATGCCCAACCCATGCTTTTGACTCCAGTATATATTATAGTAAAAATCGCACAAAATATAATTAAATTTAATCTTGTTATCTTTACAATATTATTAGGTTCACAACTAAATTCGCGACCTTTTGTTTCGTAATTTTTTTATCGTATCATTATAACCTTATTCAGTAACCATTCCTTTTGAATTGTATATCATTGGAGAGCTCTGAATTTTGCGATTTATTTCATATAAAATACTCATGCCTAAGAAATATATATACGTAAATGACTTTGTTTGAGAAAATGTGGAGCCAACCTAATACTATATACACATCAGTCACTTTTGATGGTCGGTAGGTAGGTTTCGTGTTAATTGCCAGTAACTGAAAAGCGAAGCCAAAAGCGAAATTTTTCAATTCTTCATTTTCGTCTCACATTGTCGTTGGTTATTTTCTTTTCATAAAAGCAAATAAAGTAATTATCTTTTCCATTTGTTGGAGAAAAAGTTCAAGTGTCCGGCATTAGAAGAACTTCCCCTAGTATGATTTCTCTGTTTTACCACTTCATCTTGCCGTGTCAAATGATACCGTGAATAGCGAGCGCTGCGACAAACTCGACATGGATGTGACGGACACGGAGTTGAAAACTAAATCGCCGCTGGACGTAAGAAATATAATTGATGGCATCCTGTTTTGACAGGGCCGCATTATTCCGAGTCCTGGCCAAACCCACGGGGGGGGGGGGGGGTGGCTACGTGACCAAGCATGGCTTCAATGATAATTAATACGTGTTTCGAACTTGCATCATTATTCACGGGAGTTTTCCAGCTTCCAGGATCTTTTTCGAGTCTCTTGCCTCTTTGTTTGCGTCGATTGTTCTTGCATCGTTTCGACGAGCACAGTGCCTCGGAGAGTCTTTAAAAACTTCGACCATTGAATATTCATGCGGTACATCTGAATAATAGAAGTTTTTTTCGAAGAAGTCCTTGAAAGTGGTTCATGATCTTCTGCGAAGTATGATAGTCGGGGGAACGTTAATAAATTCGTTCGATACGACTAACAGAACAAATGTAAATACATTTATACCGTTTGCTTCGCTGTTCTACTTTGGAGTCGTAACATTTCATTTGGTTGGAGAGCTTAACCTTCTGCCCTAAGGGTTAAATATTATCATGGTAAAATATTTTTTTACCGAGTCAGACACAAAAGTCTATATATCTCGAAGAAATAATACATGGCTTACTTCATTCTTAAAATCAATGGCACAAATAATAAACAGAATAAACATGATTCGGTAGGACCATTTGAGATATGAGGCAATCTTTCATGCAAAGTTTCGCTGATTGTCCGATCAAGAAACGGAGGAAACTCCACGCGGAAGAACTTCGCTCATCGTCTCTGATAACTTCTTCGTTATCAGTTTTTTTCCGTTGTCTTTCCGAACTGACGCAGATTAATGGAAGCGGACGAGTGACGAGGGAAATAAGGACGCTCTTGGTCGCCGGAAA
The DNA here is from genome assembly GCA_028455765.1 of Lasioglossum oenotherae. NCBI lineage: Eukaryota > Metazoa > Arthropoda > Insecta > Hymenoptera > Halictidae > Lasioglossum > Lasioglossum oenotherae. The sequence goes on along the minus strand of CM052293.1, from coordinate 1,685,063 downwards.
AATGCTCGGATCGGTGTGTAGCATGTGTTTTAACACGCGACCAATATTTCTGTTTTTTCTCGTGGCGCCACAGTGTTCGATCCAGTGTAGAAAAGTCGAAAATTCGAAGTGTACGATCTAAAAAGTCTTGTGTCGCAAAATATTCTTGACGAAATCTAGTGTTTAAAACTACCCACAATTTTTGCTACGTATATCAATTTGTTGAAATTTAAACTTAAAGTTGAATGCAAAACATCAATGCATTTCTTCAATCATGTATCATTGGCAGAATATCTGTTGTTTAACACTGATTTTTATAACTTGAATTCAGTACTATACAACCTTTAAAACGTGTAAAGCTTTTTATGAGAGTAACAATATATTTTTATTTATAATTTTTCTTATGAAGTATTTATCAACTTTAAAGAGACTTTTTTAAAAAGTACCAAAAGGTACCTTCCTGATTTTTAGTACATTACTTCTGGGCACATTAAACTTAACTGTGTCGATTTTTCACACGTTTCCGATAAACTGACCAAAATATTCTTCGAACAGAAGTTATTCAGCAATTATTTACATGACAACTAGTTTCATTAAGAAAATATGTACAAAAAACATTTTATTTAATAAGAAATTGAAATTATTTAAAATCTTCATATGCTCTTTATGAAAGTATTAAGGGTCTTAGATCAGATATCTATTACTTTGGAATGTTATTAATTTTGTCCTGAAATCACCTACAGAATCGAACACTGTGGCCGGCCGGTTCCCGTGAAGTCGATTGAACAGTTCGGAAAAACGTGGGTTTTTAAACTCTCGTTAGAAATCTTCGTGTTACTTGGAAACAAGCAAAGTTCGTGTCGCCGGGAGGCAGTGTAGCGACTCTCTGTCGAGGAAACTTTTCGGATAAACTTTCGAAACGTCTAGTGCTCATCAAAATAAACAAGGTGGCCTCGGCAAACGTGCAGTTGAAACTCAGTCGGTTTTCGTTCCCGAGCAATTTCATATTCGCCTATAACAAGACGAAACATGGGAAAAGAATGTTCAAGTATTTTGTCTACTCTGAAACGGCCTACAGGCGATACGTTTTGTCGTGCTTCGCATCATACGACAAGTTTTGCTTTCTGTTAGAAGGAAGGTTGGTGATTGAATATATTTTTCAATATTTGAAGTTTATTCAAACGTACAACTCAATGAAATGTACTTTTGGAACGTATTGCATCGGAATATGTATTCTCACATGAATTTATTACGTACCAATGAACCGGCGGCAGTTTAGAAAATCATGGAAAATGAGCAACGATGCTTTTCTTCATTTATTGTTAGAATTACTTCGCCATAAAATTACAAAAGAAATCGCAAACACAAGAAGTAGGGTAAACTGTACAGAGTGTAAAGAAATTATATGTCGCGGCTACCATAGAATGATTCTACACCCTCGATTTGGTTGAAATTTAACCAAAGCACGTGCTTGTAGCGAGGAAACATGACCGCCATGACTATCCATACACAAGAATTCTCTTCTGTGTAATTGCAATGCAACAAAATTCCTCTTTCCTCCCGAAACAATCTTCTCTCTAATATACATACACTGTATACATGTGAAAATCGATTTTGGTGTCTTTTAACGTTTTCAACATGCGTTCGACTACTGTCAGTATGCACCTACTTAGCTAGCTTTAAACGTCATCCAAGAATAGCATTAAAATGTTTATTGTGCGAGACAAGCAGTTCGCTTTTACCGGGTAATCACACGATATCCGGCCTACTTTAAGGCTATTTTCAAAGTTTACGGATATTTGTGTGTAAAGTGATTATTTTTGGTTGCAGGAGAAACTACAGGGAACTAAATCAGGTGTAGAAGTTATCGTTAGTGTTTTACAAAACAATTACATTATGAAATCCGAAAAATAGTACTTTATTTCAATACTTATGTGTATAATATTCTAAATTAATTCATGTAATATTAGATTCCATTTTTGAACGATGGTATTTACGGAAAATTTACTTCATTATATTTATTTGAACGGAAGTCTATTAATGGAATCATGTCCTTCCACAGTATTTATTAACAGTGTACACACCTACCGGAAGCTTATTAATAAACTTCTCAGTGACAGGGGTATATTAAACAGAAGCTCAATAAATTTCCTTTAAAATGTGGTTCCGAAAGGAACCAACCGAGCACTCAAAGCGACTGAAACGTTTATAAAAATAAGATTGAATTTGTTCGGACTTTATTGTATATTTTTATGATAATGTATTCTTGAATCAATGAATTAATTCAACCATTTCTTGTGAAAGTAGCTTTACAGTTACAATAATCACAAAGCAAAAGATTCTGAAACCTATCATTCGATAGCTTTCTAGCTTAACAGAAAAACTGAAGTCGTTTCATTCGTCATATTCATTTAAAGAAGTTTCTTTCAAGTTAACATTTAGTAAGAACAACAAATTAATTAAAAATATTTTAATTAATATACTGATGACATCCCGCGATTCACCCTGTATACAATGACGAAATTCAGGGACCTTTAGGAAGGGATAACGTAAGATTCAAGTCGCGCATCCACGGTATCACGAAAATCCGCGCAACCTGTTCGAAACAGTTCTGCCTTGATTCATTTGAAGATCACGAGTCGCTTGCCGGATATTCGGTGTGTAAATCTTCGATGAATCTCAGCGGGTTCGGCCTCGTTCGGGTCTCGGACGAAGACGAGCAACTTCTTCGAGAATTCGAGCCGACTGGCGCAAACGGTCGTAACGTTTAAAGTCGAGGGAAATATGGTCGGGTACTGTGGTGCGAACGTACACACGGATGTTTCTCTATTATGGGAATAAATCAAACGTATAAAGCGGTAGGATTTAAGAGAGCAGAGCATTTCGACCCGGTTGCTTTTCGGGTAACGGCTATCAGGCAACGATACTTTGAAGATTTACTGGTCGTAATAAAGAAGGGGTAAAGCGAAACGGCGCGGCGCCGCGCGCGATTCTAGAGGCGGTCGAGGGTGAAAATACGAAAGAGAAACTAAGCTTCCGGTTACGTGAGTGGCCGGCTGCATTATGTTGTACCAGGGATGTATGCTGCGCACGATGCCCGTTTCGAATAAGGCACGGCCGATGCTAATAAAGATGCTTCGTTACACAGAGTTTTAAGGAAATTGGAAAAGTTAGAGGGGGACCGTCCCTAATGCGGCCTGTCACCAAGAGAAAACTTCGTCTCTTCGTCTCGAAGAAACTCCGCGTCTAAATTATGCAAATAGCATCAACTGTATCGTCTTGAAAATTGCACGAACAAGAATACGACGACGTTCGATCCACTTTCACATTAAACATCGTGCCTATATTTGCTTTCGAATCGGTCGGATTTTAATATCGGAGCCATGGATTCGGCTCTTTCTGAAAGTTGCTTGCAATAGTTCGGGAAAAATGATCCGCTCCGCTCGTATTTCATTTTACGATGTAAACGTGTAATTTCCGATTATCGCGTTCGATCGATACTCCGATTGCTCAGAAACCGATTCCGAGTTATAAGTTCGCGTAGCACTGGTTCGCTCGTAAATTCAATTTATTCGATGAGAAATAGCTGTGCATACAGTAGCACTACTAACTAATTAAATCGGTCGCTCGAATGAGAAATATTTGTTTGCCCACTCCTTCGCAGTTGTACTACTTTCCGAGGGCATACATATTTACATGGAATTCGGCTTTTCCACACAAGTTACATATATCTGATATTATAGGAACTAGATGTAGAAGAAAATTGACTTGTTTCCTGGATTCTACGAGTGTTGGTATGTACGGGTTACATCCGCGGCATTCGAGAATTTACCAGTAGCATTGCGTCTGTCAAGTTTGCAGGTTCGCGTTTGTATTAGCTGTGCTATTGACTTTTCAACTACGCGTGCTTATGCAGATTTATTCGACTGCCACCAATATTTTGGAATGCGCAAGCATGCTTGCCACGCTGGTGTTGTAACCACTTCAGCGCATTAATGAAAATATGCGCATCAAATATTTGTCGGTCTTCGAATTAGTCAGCTATGAATCTTGAAATTTTCACGGATTGGGAGAATTGATATTTCACTGCTTTTGATATCGATTCATATCTTTGTTCAACATTTATTACTCGAACCGTTTTATCATTATATCGAAGAACAAAACAATTCGTTCGAACATTTGTTTAGTACTTATATGTCGTGTGTTCGTTTTATATTACTCCTGGAAACAAAAGTTTTCTCAGACATCTATAAAGTTCGAAGCGCTGATAAGTTACTTTCAGTTTCTATGCGACAGCACAAAAAGTCCCTAGCACTTCCTGCATTCGGAGTGGTACATAGCTGCGATGGAGGAACCCAGTTTCACGGGCCAGCTCGAAAATAAATCCTCCGATTCTCAATAAAGGCATTCGACCATAGACCGGGTCTTAATCTCTCTCGCTACTATTCAGCGCTCATTTTTACCCACGCCGAAATCTCCGGCATTCTGATCGTCGGCCTCTCCATTATCCGCGTCTCGTTTAACCTTCTTCGATGTGCCGTTCCGCTCGGCTATCTCCGTTTCCCTCGAATTCTCCATCTTGAGAGGACTACGGCGATGCTCGAGGGGGGGATGGGGAGCTCAAATAACCGGGCGCCGCGTCGGGTCGCAGAAATCCGGATATATTCCACCTTCGACCCGTATCCTTGCTCGTTATCGGCACGCTTGTTTAGCATGCATCCAGCGCCGCGTCATCACCGGGACCATCGATGATAAGCAACCTCGATACTGTCTCCGTTTGTATGGATCCAGTGAAGTCTACGGGTCGAGTTGGACCCCTTTATGATTGATCTGGACAGTACCATTTTCGAAGAAAACTTCATGCTGCTAGTGCGCAGTTTCGAAATCATTGGAAGCGTTATTTTAACCTTCTTGTTAGATTTGATCATTTGGGATGATATATTGTGAATTATTCTAAATCGTGAGGAACTATTGTGTCTTTATCAAGGACCAAGAATAACAGCCATTATAAAATTTTCTACGATAAAAGTCTTTAATAAAAAGTTGATTATTATTGAAATTGTTGTTGAAATCGAGGGGGCGGAGAGGGCTCGCCATACGTACAAAAATCCATGCAAAATGTGAAACATTGCAAGCATAGTCGCCCCCTCACTAATTCCAACCAACTTCAACAATACCTCTTCTTTGAAATCCTGTATATGATCTTGTACATTCGTTGTTAACAAAGTAGCTTTTATGGATAGATCATACATTTTTCATACTGGATACCTTAAATTAACAAAAAGGATTTGTTGCCAAACGGCAAATACCGAGCCTCGACTAAAACCTTTTATTAGTCACCCAAGACAGTGTCCTTGACAAGATATATCAAGATCAAGGCTGAACGTAAGTTTTACTTTCGGTTTTACTTTCGATGAACTTCTTCTCTTTCCAGGATTACTGGAGAAACTGTCTTTGTCAACACATGTCAAGGTCAAGGTTATCGAAAGGTGCTCTCGTATTGTAAATATTTACCTAATTGACCTATAATATGCTAAAGCATGGCTGACCTCACCTAGACAATTTGAATTGTACAAAGTATTCGTATACGTTTTTAAACGAATAAATTTTTCAGAATTGGATTCAGCAGCTTGAGTTTTTTTGAGACGTTAGAAGGGTTAATTTACTAGCTAATGCGTAAATAATTTTTTTGTAACTGTTATTGGTCGCAATTACAAAGGGAACAGTAAAGACCACGATTTTCAAATTTTTTAGCTGTGCCCGTAATGAAAATTTAAAACATGCATCTTGTAAATCTAAGTAATATATATATATATAGATATATATATATATATATATATATACACAAAGGTTCATTAAAATTGGTTTGACGGATAAAAAAGTTATGGGCATTGTGAGATGTAAAAATCTTTGAATTTACGGATTGCGATTTAAATCGCAGATTCTTACGACTTTTGCTATTGCATTTTCAATCAATTATATTTCGTAACAGCCTTGATCGATTTCGATGAAACTTTGTACACGTATATAACTTACTCAAACCTACCAAAGGCGCCCTCTAAATTTTCATTATACGTACAGATGAAAAATTTAAAAATCGTGACCTTTACTATTTCCTCCTCAATTGCGACCAATAACAATTTAAAAAATTATTTATACATTAGCTAGTGAACTAATTCTTCTAACGTCTGAAAAGAGACTTAAGCTGTTGGGGCCAATTTTGAAAAAGTAATTCGTTTTTCTAATGTGTACGAATACTATGTACACCGACTTGCATACAGATAATCTGGCATTCTACGAGCAAATGAATGTTTGGTTCGAAATTGTTGTCCAACCCCAGTTATTTGAATGATTCCCAGTGAGTCTCTATTAACTATTACAGTAAATGCTCGTTCGTTGCGACGATGCCTGGGGATTGAGGTAGCAACGAGCGAATAGGGAAGCCTTTTTTGATTTATGACTGCGTCTAGACACACGCCGACCGCACCGAGCGAGACTTCAATAGAGAGAGCCGAACGTAGAGAAGGACAGAGTGCCATTCGGATCGCGTGACCGAAGCGTGTCGCCGTCGCCGGCACAATTTAAAGGCCCGCGAGTTTTTACAATGTATGTAATGGCAGTGATGGAATTGTTCATTTTCCATTAGGCTTTTATGGGACTTTCACTAACTCATTTCTGGCATTTTTCTGATTAAAATGATACCAAACACGATATAATTTGGCCAATATTTAGTGGTTTAATCGACGC